>JASUUF010000108.1:0-103728 GCA_030449835.1 Clausena lansium | reverse complement strand
GTTTCATAATTTTTAGAATTCAAGTGATTTTCATAACAAAATTAATATTTAAATGTCTTCAAATCTAATAAATTATATTCTATGGTTTAATAAAATATATAATAAAAGTGTGTCTTTTATATATAAAAATTCATTTTATTTAAAGATTGTCTTTTGTGAATTAGATGAAATATGCGTTTAGAGGTAGTAGAATATGTTCGTAAGTCATTATGATACTTATATGATTATATTTGTATTCAATATAAATGTCTTATTTACATTTATGAATATGATTAAATGTTTTGGCTCATTGTTATAGTTATTCTAATTCTCAATCTAATCGTATTATATAATAAGTGGAATTATCCAATCAAGACCTTTTTTTTGAATTTTTGACACTTTTCAAAATATAGAATTTTGAATTTTTTTTGTCAGAACTTAACTTCAAGTTATAGTTTTTTTCACTCTGTCCACTCCGTCTTTAAATGGTTAAGAGAACTAACGGAATATGGGATAAGTGACTTTTTTACCCCAAATGTAAAATTACATTTATACCCTAAATAAACTTTAGTGGACGGGCAAAACAAGCTATTTGTCTTTCTTAACAAATTCAGACGGTAGTGGACGGGTGCAAAAAATTGTAACTTCGTGTGGAATTCAGCCAAAAAAAAAAAAAAGAATTGTGTATTTTTTAAAAACAGTTCCATTAATCCATTCGAAAGTGTCCAGCACAATATTCTAATTCTTATCTACTTTGGTCGGATCACCTTAACTATAGGTGATACCATATGGCAGGAGCTAACCTTATGTTTTATTGTATATATGTTATGTGATTTATTTTCATGATTAATTATGCTTTGATATTCTCGAACTACTTATGAATTTATGTCCTTCTATTATAATATGCTCATTTTTAAAACTTATGTTTTCAATATATGTTTTGATAAAAAGGGCTTGTAATACTTTTAGTACTCGAAAAACCCTAGTTTAATGGGAATGGTTTTACTTACCAAGTTCACGCGCTATACCTTTATTATTACTTTTTGTAAATTTAGTAGGTTGTTGAGAGGTGAACCTACCTTTGAAGCTAGATATTTATTTGTTTTGTTAGTTGAATAAGAAAAGGATGCTTTCATTTCCCTTAAGTTTGTTTATCTTTTAAAATTGTAATTAGAGAGAATATTTATGGCTTGGGAGAGAATATTTAGTAATGGACTTATAGATTTTTGGATTTGTTAAAATAAAATTTGTGGTATTTCAGTTGTGTAAGAATTACGATTTATAGGTAACGTTCTTTACCATGTACTCCACATGTGTTAGATTTTGGGAGTTACAATTATAGTATCGGATCGACAAGTTTGGGATTACGTAGACCTGCCTTTGAGGTTTGTTTTGTCTAAGCATAATCAATTGGATAAATGGTATTGTTTTCCTTGAGTTTATAAGAGAGAAAAGATCTTTAAGGTGGGGAGAAATCGTCTATAACTAGTAATTCAATTTATGTCTTTTTGACTTTTGGTAATTTATAGTTTCATCATAGCTACTTTTATGAAACTTTCTAGTATTAGTATAGCAAGAATTACCGGTTTGCTACTTTTACTTATTCAATACTTTATGAGTTATGTTTGATCATTATTTATGACCTACTTTTACCTCTAATTTATTTATTTTTATTCTTATTCTTTATGATTTGGTTGAAGATGTCATGGAGGTCTAGGAATGCCTCTAGCTCAAGAAATGCTCAGATGTCACTGATGACACTGACCCAACCTTACATGAGATGTCTAATTGAGGCAATCCTATGATGCACACAATGGTTAGGTTGCTAGAATAGTAGAGTAAGCTAGAATAGTAGAGTAAGCTAATTTAAGATACGGCTAGAGGTAAGGCTAGGGCACAAGGGAAAGTGACAACTGAGAGGGAAGGAGGTACAAGAGATCGGGGAGCTATGATGAACTTAGAGCAGTTAAGAGTTGTACTTATCACTTGGGAGTTGTTTCTTAAGGCTTTGCATGAGAAGTATTTATTAGATGGAGGTTGAATTTATGAAATTAACTTAAGGGATAAAGTCTATTGCTAAATATGAGGAATAATATACTGCTCTATCTTGATTTGCTCTTACCTTAGTTGTTAATAAGGGTAGCAAGTATAGGAAGTTCTTAGATGATTTAGTACAAACTTTAATGGGTAGTTGACCATACTTAAGCTGATGCCGATTTGGTAGACCTAACTATTTTGCAAAGAGAGATATTCTTGAAGCACAAGCTACAAGAAACCAGATAAATGAACTGACAAGGTGGGCCTCAAGATGGAGTCTAATGGCAAGGTACCCAATCTCAGAAGCATATTGGTAGAGGCAAAAAAAGGGGTAATAAGGGTGTTTATGATACCACTACTCAGAAGAACTTTCCTCCTTGATTGCATTGAAGGAGGATGCAACCTCGTGAATGTCATCAGAAAAGTGGAGCTTATTTTTCTTGTAGAGACATTGGACACAGACTTGTCTATTGCCTAAAGAAATATAGTGGGACTGCAAATGCTTAGACTAATGAAGCAAAAAAGGAAGAAGTTGAGGTGTAAGTGCGTGTCTTTGCTTTAACTAAGAAAGATAATGAGGTGTCAAATGATTTAGCGTTAGGTACATTGTCTTATTCTCTAGAGAAGCTAAAGTTCTCTTTTACCCTGGCTTTACACATTTATTTATATCTTGTGTTTTTCCTCGTTATGCCGATGTGCCTACTAAGCATTAGTTATTCATTTTTCAATTGGTACTCCTATGAGTGATTGCATATTGGTAGATCATGTTTACAAATCTTGTGTGGTAGGAAATTTCTTGTGGATCTTCTACCCTTGGAGATGTATGATTTTGATTTGATATTGGAGATGGACTGGTTAAGAACTTCTCATGCTTCAGTCAATTGTTTTACTTAGGAGATTAATTTTTCATTTACCTAATGAGGTAGAATTTTGATTTTGTTGGAATCAAAGTTGTTGTGGAGGCTTGATTTCTATTATTAAAGCAAAGAAAATGTTATAGAAAGGGTGTGAAAGTTTTTTAGCTTACGTATTTACTGGCTATTCTAATAAGATATAGCTTAAGGACATACCTTTTGTACGTGAGTTTTCTGATGCATTTCCTGAAGATCGTCCTACTTTACCTCATGATCAAGAGGTTGAGTGTACCATAGATATAGCCCCTGGATCTGATGCAACATTACAAAGTTGTGGCGTATCCTTCTATACAGTTAAAGGGTCATGAACAAAACTACTTAACTCATGATTTGGACCTGGCAACTGTAGTGTTTGCTCTTAAATTCTAAAGGCATTATTTGTATAGGGAAATTTGTGAGATCTTGACCGATTACAAGAGTTTGAAGTACATGTTCACTGAGAAAGAATTGAATTTGAGACTGAGTAGATAATTGGAGTTAGTGAAAGATTTTGACTGCTGTATTGATTATCATCATGGTAAGGCAAACTGGTGGCTGATGCTTGAGTAAGAAATCATCTGGGTGCATGGCATATATTATCACCACACAAACTCATTTACCAGGAGACTTGAGGAGTTGTAGATTGAGGTAATGATTCATGGGTAAGCATACTTGTTAGCATATTTACTAATCCAACCTACTCTAATTGACAAAATTAAGGTAGCCTAAAAGGATGACTCGAAGCTTAATATAATTCATGAAGTGGTGCGCAAAGAACATAAGCTAGGTTCTAGAATTGCTCATGAATCATCTTATTGCATACTCCCTACTGGCACTAAGATGTATTGTGATCTAAAGGGTAGCTTTTGGTAGAGGAATATGAAGAGCGATATTGCTACTTTTGCGTGTCAATGTTTGTTATGCCAACAAGTGAAGATTGAACACCGAAGACCAGCAAGAACCTTGCAAACAATTCCTATCCAGTAATGGAAATGGGAACACATCACTATGGATTTCGTGATTGCCTCATGCTAAAAATGGTTGTGATTCTATCAAGGTAATAGTTGATCATTTGACGAAATATTCTCATTTCTTGGCAAGAACGAGTAAGGACAATGTGGGATAACTAGCTAAGCTATTCATGAAAGAGATAATAAGGCTTTATGGAGTACTAGTGTCAATTGTGTTTGATAGAGACCCACACTACACTTCAAGATTTGGGCTAGTTTACATAAAGAGATGGGACGAAATTAAGATTTAGTATTAGTTTCCATCCACAAACAGGTGGACAATCCAAAAATTCCAGTGAAACCCTTGAGGAAGTGCTTCGAGCTTGTGTACTAGATTTGAATGATGGTTTAGAAGAACAGTTAATATTGATTGAGTTTGCATATAATAATAGCTCCACTCAAATACCGGCATGGCACCGTTTGAGAAATTATATAGAAGAACATCTAAATCACCAATCTACTAGGATGAGGTTGTGAAAGAAGACTTTTGAGTACAGAATTGGTACGAATCACTGTTAATAAAATCAAGCTAGTAATAGAACATCTTTGGATAGCTTAAAGTAGATAGATGAGTTATACAAATTGTCGTAGACATGATTTAGAATTTGAAGGAAGAGATTTTATTTTCTTAAAGGTATTGCCATGGAAAGGGGTGTTTCAGTTTAGGAAGAAGGGTAAGCTTAGCCCAAGGTTTATTGGGCAATTTGAAATTTTAGAAAGGATTGGCCCTATAGCCTACCACATAGCTTTACCTTCAAGTCTGTCCAAGCTTCATAATGTGTTCCACGTGTCAATTCTGAAGATGTATATAGTAGACTCTTTAAATGTGATAAAATATCAACCAATTTAGATATCAAAAGACATGTTATATGAGGAGCAGCCCATTGAGATTATTTATAGGAAAGAAAAACTCCTAAGGACTAAAGCTATCTGCTTAGTCATGGTTTGTTGAAGGAACCATTCTGTTGAGGAAACTACGTGGGATCAAGAAGTATCTTCCATGTGTAAGGTACTTTTAATTTCGAGGATAGAATTTTATTTTAAAGAGGGGAGATCATAACACCAACTTTCCATAATGTTCATTATGGAAATTTTTAATAAGGAAATCATGAATGGTGTAATTGATAATAAGAATAAGGATGAGTAGATCCCTAATTACGATTCATAAAATAACTTTTGGAAAAGATTTATATTTTCTAAAATTATTAGGGTTTTCAATGGCTTCTATAAATTCACATTTTTTTGTTCCCTCTTTCGCAACCCTAAATTCACAAACGACATTTTTCATTCCTTTAGCCGTTCATCACTTTTTTCTCAAACCCTAGAATTTGAATTCTTTCTTAGGAGGGATTCTTATCAGTTGGTAATTCTTACTTCCGTTACGCGCTGGTAGATTTCCTATATTTGTATTCTGTTAAGAGTTTTATTTTGCAAGAGTTTTGATGTGTTTAAGATATGTTTAGTGCATTAATTTAGAGTTTACTCTTGTTAGTTAATCATTGATGTAATAAACACACTGAATAGTTTCTAGATAGTATGGATATCTCATAATAAAACATATATTTTCAAAATGATTTTTGAGAAAAACCTGATTTTCTGTAAACTAGACATGTTGCGCATAGTGAATAAATTTTATTTCATAAGATTTGGCCTTTTTTTCAATTTTATATGGATTTTCGAAATAGAAACTATTGCACTAGAAAACAATGATTTTAGCAGAAAGACTAGATTTTCAAAATTATTTGGAGCGCCAAATGAACTCAGAAAAATCTGAAATTGGAAATAGAGATTATTATATGTACCTTCTATTCCCTGTTTTAATCTCATAATTTTTTTATTAATATATAATTTTATAAAAATCACGGACCTATACTATCCTGATATAAATGTCTTATTTACATTTATGAATATGAATAAATGTTTTGGCTCATTGTTTATAGCTATCCTGATTTTGATTTTGATCATACTATACGGTATATATGTTTTGGATAGCACTAGTTTTTTATTCTGAGTGTGCACATGATATTCTGATTCTAATTCTGATTTTTATCAAGTCACCAAAAGTATAGGTGACACTATATGACATGAGCTAATCTTATGTTTCTACATATAAATGTTATACTATTGGTTTTCATGACTAATTATGTTTTGATATTCTAAATCACTTATGAATTTTTGTCCTTCTGTTATAATATGTCATTTTGTAAAGCTTATTAATATATGTTTTGATAAAAAAATGCTTGCTATACTTTTGATACCTAATAACCCTAGTGTGTTGGGAATGGTTTTACTTACTGAATTGATTAAGTAGCTTGTTGGGAGGTGAGCCTATCTTTGAAGCTAGAGATTTATTTGTTTTTGTTAGTTGAATAAGAGGAGGATGGACTTTTATTTTTTTAAGTTTGTGTATCTTTAAAACTTGTAATTAGAGAGTTTTGAGACTTTTGTTATTTTTGGAGCTTTGGGAGATAATGTTCAGTATTGGACTTATGGATTTGTGGGTTTGTTTGCACAGGCAAAGCTAAGAGTTGGCTAACCTAGGTTGCAGCCCAGGTAAGTTTTTTGAAAAAAAAAATAGTTAATTATAAATTCCCCTTTATTAAAACTTATAAAAAATAAAAATAAAACTAATAATTACAGTCAATTACTCAATTTCTATTTTCCCCAAATCACAAACTCACCCGTGTATCCAACTGAACCCAAAATCTAAATTGCCCAAAATCAACTGTTTGAGTCGTCAACCTATTGCCTCATGCGTGATGGCCAAGTGCTGTCGCACGGCCTGCACCTACCTGTTCAGTCTCTTGCCGCACTTGAAGACCCGAATGTCCAATCTCTGTCTCTTGATGCACTGCCTGGTATGAGTAATTTTGTATTTTAAATTCTAATATATAGAATAGAACATTGTAAATGATAATGATGGGTTGATGGCATTGAAAGTAGTAGTTGTTGATTCATCTTCTTTAAATTATAAAATAATGATGGCATAGAAAGAATGAGTGAATAGACTACTAAACATTTGATCGTTGAACGCTGACTTTTTCAAATTAGTTTCTTATATTTTTGTCAATTTTTTTTAATAAAAATTTACTAATTCTCTCATGTATTATTATTACAGATTCAATGTAAACAAGCCAAGAAAAACTTTACTTTCTTTTTTTAAGAAAGTAGGTGACGATAAATCATCCTCCAAGTCTTTATCTCCATCTTAAGTTAGTGCGCCAGATTCCAGTGAGCAACATACTTTTAAGTCTCAAAGGGTTTAAGTTAAAGAAACTAGAAATACTTATCTGGAACGTGATCCTGGATTACGTCATCAAATAGGGACATATACGATGTAAATCAACGTGATGATATTCAAATGGAGTATATAAAAATAGGACCATGTTAGCCTAAACTACGAGATTATCCACTAACTAGTGATGGCATACAAGAATGTAGATTTCAATATCATTGGTTTAAAAAATTTCCATGGCTTGAGTACTTGGAGGTAAAAGATAGTGCATTTTGCTTTCCATGCTTTCTTTTTTATAAAATTCTATCTAACAATCCAAAATTCATTATTGAAGGGTTTTCAATTTGGAAGAGAGTCAACAATGGAAAAAATGTCCCTTTTTACAGCATGAAAGGGGTCCACTTTCTCATCATAATAAGAATATGCAAAGTTGGGACTGCCTGAGGAACCTAACTCAACACATTGATAGATTAATGAATGCCCAATCTTCACAACAACTTTTACAAAATAGGCTATGGTTGAAGACCTCAATTATTGCTATTAGATGGTTAGCAAAGCAGGCTTGTGCTTTTAGAGGTCATGATGAATCAATTAATTCAAAAAATCATGAAAATTTCATAAAGATGATAAAAGATTTAGCGGAGCTGAAGTTGACTTAGAAAATGCTCCAGCATATGCTAAGTATACATTGTCTGACATTCAAAAGAAGCTTTTAAATATTCTTGCAAACAAAGTGCGAAATAAGATACATAAGGAACTTGGAGATGGTAAGTTTTGTATTTTAGTAGACGAAGCACTTGATGAATCTGATAAAGAGCAAATGGCTATCATTTTAAGGTATGTTGATTGTGATGTGTATATTCGAGAAACTTTTTTTTTTGTTGTCAATGTTATGCAAACTACAGCAGTAACATTGAAAAAAGAAATATACAATGTCCTTGCGCGATATCATCTTTTAGTTGAAGATATCCGAGGGCAAGGGTATGATGGTGCTAGTAATATGCTGGGTGCGTGGAATGGATTGCAAGCATTATTTTTAAAAGTCTGTCCATATGTATATTATATACATTGTTTTGCACATCAACTACAAACTTTCTTTAGTTGCAGCACCTAATGATGTGCTAGATGTATGGCTTTTCTTTTCAGCATTGGGTTCAATTGTAAATGTTCTGACTTCATCCGCTAAACATCTTTTGGAGTTGAAATCTATCTGGAAAACTGAAATCGTAGATTTGATAACTTCAGGAGAAGTTCAAACTGGTACAGGGGCCAATCAAATTCATATTTTGCAACGACCTCGATGGAGCTCTCATTTCTGTTCTGTCAGCAAGTTGTTTGATTTGTTTTGTGTTGTTCATAAAGTTGTTGGGAAGCTGGTAGAGTGTGAGCCTAACAATGGCATACGTGGAGAGACTAAAGGTGCGTATGAATCAATGGCACCTTTTAAATTTGTGTTCATTTTGCATTTATTAAATAAATTTTTGGGGGTGAGTGATTTACTTTGTCAAGAATTACAAGTGAAATCTGAAGACATTGTAAATGTTGTGCACTTAGTCTCAACTACAAAAAAAAAACTTCTTTAAAGGCTACGAGATAATGGTTAGGAAAATATTATTGAGAATGAAGTTTTACTTTGTGAAAAGAATGAGCTAGATATGCCTAATATGAGAGCTCGCCATATGAAAGGCACAGGACGTTCCTGTTAGCAGAATGATTATATTACAATTGAGCATTATTTTCATTATGATATATTTAATGCTATAATAGATTTTCAGTTGATGGAGTTGAATAATAGATTCACTAAATAGACAATAGAACCCTTCACTCTTAGTTCAACTTTAAATCCAGTTGATGCATTTAAGTCATTTAAAATTGAAGATATTTGCAGTCTTGCTGAAAGATTTTATATTCAAGATTTCACTAAAATTGAGCTACATGCTTTGAGAAGACAATTAGAATGCTTTGAGATTGATGTACATTCTCTTCAAGAGTTTCAAAATATTACTTCCCTTTATGAATTGTGTTCTTGTTTGATAAATTAATTCGTTTAGCGTTAACGATTTCTGTTTCAATAGCAACAATAGAGAGAGCATTTTCTACTGTTAAACTGATTAAGACAACACATCGAAACAACATGGAGAATGAGTTTCTTTCAGATTGTATGGTTATTTACTTTGAAAGAGAAATTTCAAACAATATTGACTCAGATGCGATAATATATGAGTTTTCTTTTTTGAAGAATCATAGGACACAACTTCGTCAATAGTATTTTTCTTATTTACATTGTACCTTTGTAGTTTTATTGTTAGATTTTTGCTCATGTAGTGCACTTAATATTTTCTTTTGTATAAAACAAATTTTTTGAGAAGAAAATTTAATTTAAAAAAAAAATCAAGCCCACCCTAAAAAATGGTGCTAGCTTCGCCATTGTTTGTTTGATAAAATTTAAGGTATTTGAGTTTGAGGTTTTTGTCTAAGGATAACAATTTTAAATAATTAACTTTATCACGTGCTCCACGCCTGTTAGATTTGGGGTGTTACATATAAACAATATACCTCAATAGAGATTTTCCCATTGAAAATGCCTTGTAAGTTGTGAGTAGCACTTTTGGGCCTAAAACAAAAGTATGATCGGAAATGAACATCCTGCAAGAGCTACTACGGCATATTTCCTAAAAACTATGTTTCCTCATGAATGATACTTTCCATGAGTTACCAGCATCTTCTATGTATGCAGAAGCTTGCACCATGTGCGAATGTCCTCACGAATGTTTTTTCCCATGAGATGCCTACTCCAAGGGTAGTTGAACAATCAATTATAGGTTAGAAAGCCCTAAAAGGGATACTCACATTTTGGTGTTATGTGAATGCAAGGGGACTTCATAAAAATTTTTGGTAACTCAAGTTCTTGAGCAAAGCAATTTACCTATAGGAATTCGAGCAGGATTGATCTCTTGGATATAAGTCAAGAAAGAAGTTCTTCAGAATTATAAGAGAGGAAAAAAAAATTTATAAAGCAGGGAATCAAAAAAATCAGGAGACTTAGTTAGCAAAGTCACCAGTTCAAAGCTCAAGCTTATACAAAGGCTAGACAAAGGGACTGGGGACTAAAAATGATATTTTAGCCATATCTCCAGAACAAGCGTCTTATATTGAAATTTTTTTCCTTATTTTCAAAATAATTTTTTTTCTAGACAATGAAGGAGGTAAGTATTTTCTATTGGTTAATACTCAGAATAAAACACTAAGTACTTTATACTAGCGAAGAGTCAAGTCCACCATTTACGCTTCTTGCTATTATGCTCATAATTTTTTTCGTCATTATCATCAATCTTCCTGTCCTTATCATCCTTCTTCTCACTATCCTCATCGTTCTTCCCATTATCATTATTTGACCTAAGCTAAGAAGTGACTGGGTCGAACTCAGGCTGATATGCCTGTAATAAATCAATTAACTCATTCACAGTGTTGGCATGAAGAAAGTGCTTCATGCCAACAAAGGGAGAAAACCTTGCAACACAACACCATTAAGAAAGAACAACTATACGCTATAGAAATTTTTAGTAAACCGATGGGTTCTAACACCTATTTTGTTGTGCCCATGAGGCAACGGTGAAGATTTCTACTAGGCTTTTAATTCACCAGACAAAGCGATGAAAGCATCAACACGATCATTCATTTCAAGAAGTTTTTTATATGTATTGGGGACAATCTCGTTTCCCCTTATAAGTGTAGATTCTGCAACGAACCCATAAACCCAAAGTCATCCGCATAATATTTTTTCTACCTTTTAAATTATTTAACTTTTAATATTGAATCAAGAAAATATATAAGCTAAAATTAACAATTGTTAGATCTAACTAAAAGTTTGATAATGAGCTGATCAGTTAATCAAAATGGCCATGATAAAACGATTAAAAGTTTTTCATTTTGTACACTATCGATTAAAATGTCAGTGTTGCTGGTTGTCCTAATATTGTTTTGTACACTATCGATTAAAAAGTACCTAATTAATTACTAGCTATTTATTTTTTGGTTTCTATTGTTTAAAGAAGGGTACTATTGAAAAGGAATTGGATATTGCGATAATGTTTAATCTCAATGTAAATTATCTGTAATTTTATCTCAATTTAATTATAGTTAAATTATTTCACGTGTACATATTCAATAATTTATATTTTTATGTTTAAGAATCCGTAAAAAAAACTGTTGGCTATCATGGTGGCTCTAGTAATTGTTCAAACCTGCAATGGGCGGGCTTCTTAAAAAAATATTAAAATTTTATAATTTCACATTTTTGAGGTAGCGGTTATGGTACTGGCAAACTCGCAGCCTACCATGCCCATTGCAATCCCTACTTAGATCTCTCATTCAACTTTTATACAAGTTTTCCTCAATTACTTTTGAAATCATTGTCTATTAAATGACAAATAAAATAAAATTGATTTCTTTTGGGATCTTTAAGAATTCTTTTTTTTATTTATCAATTTAGAGATAGAAAAAAGTTTAATAAAAATTGGTTGTAGCGAGGAATTATATGGGTCCAAAGCAAACATAATCATTTTATTAAGTTTATAGATGGAGGGTGATTAATGTTAAAAATCGTATGTTTTCTAAGGAGTAAAAATGTTATTTTGTGCTTAAATTATAATTTTTATTTGTAATTATGTAATATATTTTGAAATTCTAATTATGTTTTCAAAAATTTGATTTTGTGTATTTTTGTGTGTTTATTAGGTAAAAATAATAATCTCACGTAATTCGAAGCTCCAAATAAATTAACGGATGGATTCTGAAGGTTCGAAAAGTTAGGCTATTATCGAAGAGGATCCACGACTTTTGTTGCAAAATTATAAGTTTTTACCATGTAAAGTGTGGTAACTGTAAAATTTAGTTTTTACTATGTTAGGTGTGATAATTATGAGTGAATATGATTTAGAGGATTGGGTTAGGATTATGTTTAGATAGTAGGACATTTATGTCCTATTAGTGGTACAAATGTATGGTGTGGATTAATCATGAACTAATATAAATAGAGAAGGGGAAACACACCTCTTTCTTCACTTCTTTCTCTTCAAATTCTTCTTCTCATCTCTCTTTGTAATATTTAGTAAATTAATTTCATAAACAACTTTAATTTTGTTTTCAGTTTTAGTTGTTTTTATTTATAAATTATGTATAATTTAATATTAATAATTATTTTTATTTCAATTATGCATAGCTAAATAATAATAATTAGGGTAAGATGAAACTCTTACTAGAAAAATATGTTTTAATCAAATTCTATTTTTAATTATATAAATTAAATTATCTTCTACCTAATTTTATTCATATTTTATATTTTGAAAATTTGATTTGTTGTAGACAAACAAGGGAGTTTGACACAATAAATTCTTAATATCTTAGTATAAATTATGGTAAAATGGTATTTTGACTTATTGTAGACAAGTAAAATTTTGGCACACTAAGAACTTAATCCATAATAAAATTAATGGAAAAAAATTATAATTTATACAATTATTATTTTGGGTAATAAAAAAAGAAAAAGAAAAAGAATTTATTAAATTGTATTTACTAGTAAGAGTGGATCCATAATCCTATCTAATTTAATTTCATAGTTTCACTTAAATTAATTTACATATATTTAAATTATATTTTCATTTTCTTAGATAAATTATAATAAACAAATTAAATATTTTTCTTGTGGATTGACCCCCTGACTCACTTTGGGTTATATTATAACTAGACACTCTTATTATTGAGAGTAAAATACTTTTGAGTCGTGTCAGAGGGTGATATAGTAAAAACACTTTTGAGTCATGTCAGAGGGTAATATAGTAAAAATAACTTCCAATTGGAACTTGAGGTTAATGCAATCGTAGGACAAATGTAAGTTTTGTATTTTTAGTGTGTTTTCTTTTTGTTGTTTTGTTCACTTTCACTTTTGATTTGATTTTGCAGAGTTGATTTGTTTCTTTCTTTGTGTTTTACTTGAGGTTAATGCAATCGGAGGACAAATGTAAGTTTTGTATTTTTAGTGTGTTTTCTTTTTGTTGTTTTGTTCACTTTCACTTTTGATTTGATTTTGCGAGTTGATTTGTTTCTTTGCTGTGTTTTGATTTACTTTTCGGTATAAATGGCGAATAATGGTACTTCGTGACTTCTTAAGTCAAAAATAAAATTAAGTTCGTTAAAGATGGCTTGAGTAAAGAATCGTTAGATGATATCTTACGATCTCTTGAGAGGCATCGACGCAGATATATACCGTGTATAATTAAACGGTTATGGACACATTTCCAAAAAGAAGGTGCATAGCTTAGTCTTAGGAATCTAACTCAAAAAGACCTTGTTTGCCAGTTTATAAGAAAACTGAATTGGAAGCCTATTCTTAACCCATAGAGGGCGTTCAAGCCATTACTAGACGTAAAACTAGAGGAAGATGTGAGCCACAATCACAACTACCAGTAAATATAATTTCCTTTTAAATCTTTTATCTTATGTATTATTACTTTTAATGGTTTGATTTTATGTCTAATTATTGTTTGCTTTTTCTTTTTATCATTTGCTTTTTTTGTTTGCTTTTGAATAATGAACTAAAGTTTCACGCATCATTTGAAAAGTACACCACCTATTTATAGTTGTGTATCATTATGTCTGTCATCAAGAACTTTAAATATGTGCTTCCTTTTCAAACCCTCACACATTATTTTTTAAGATTGTTCCAATGGCAGCATCTTCGAGTAGACAATTTAAGAACATTCGTGTGCTTTCTGGGTTTCGCTATGGGAAGTATAAGGAATTTGTTCAGGCAGCTATAGATCATGGTCATGTTATATGACAGAGAAAACTACACCTAATATATGGAGGAGGTGACTGAGGGTTATCAAAGCTTGTCTCAGAAGCTGCATATACTAGAGGAAGCCAAGTGCTAGGCATTATCCCATAAGCACTAAACCCTCCGGGATGCCTGCCTAGTCTACCAATTGGAGAGGAGTTATTAGCTACCTCAAGCATGCAAGATAGAATATCTGAAATGCTGAATCATGTTGATGCTTTCATTTTCTTGCCAGAAGATCTTGCAACTCTAGAGGCACTAATTACATTTGCATCTTAGGCCCATTTGAACATCCATAAAAACCCCATTGGTTTGTGAAATGTTAATAACTTTTACGGTGGCTTGCTAACATTTATTAATCATGCAATTAAGAATCATTTTGTTTCACCCACTATAAAAAAGCTCTTTATTTGTGCTCCTACTGCTAATGAATTACTTGTTCTTTTACAAGCTTACAAACCAGAGCCGAATCCCATGACCTTGGCGTTGGATTGGCCAACCGATGATGCTAGCAGTAGCAGTAGTAAGAAGAGCAAATTAGATTTAACACTCCGTTTGTAAATTTTTTTTGTTGCTATGTTCAGGTGATGTCTTCTAAACTCTACTTCTTTCCTTTAATACATTGAGGGCAATGTTTCATTCCGAATGGTGGGGGGGAATAGTTGATAGTTGTGAAATGTCTTAATCCTAGTGATGTTTATACTAATTTTTACTGTAAAGACTAACTTTGGATAAATTTGAGTCGAAGATGGCCAAATTATGGAGTTCAGTGACTCTAGAAACACATCTCCTTAATCTTAGAGTTTTATTTATCAACAAAAAAACCTAACATTTTCTTGTTCTTTGTCATCTTCTTTTAGCTGCTGCTGTGACCATTCAGTGTGATCTTTCCTACTTTTTCTTTTATAATTTATGTTTTCTTTATCGTTTTTGCATTTTTGCATGCGTATCTTTAAATTATGAAATGTTAAGGATAATGTTTAAAATAGGTTGGGGGTAGGGATAGTTGACTTAAATTGTACATATGTGTGTTTGTTTATTTTAAAAAAAAATCAAAAAACAAGAAATTTTATTTTATTATCTATGATGACTGTGTAAAGAGTCACTATTTTCGAAACGCATCTTAGTAGTCCAGTTTGTATTATATTTTGATTTTGAAATTCATAGTAAGTTGTTTTTGTTCCCTATTATTTGAATTACTCAAATTTGTGAATTCTTCATTTTGTTATCAATAATTATGTCATTGTTGTCATTTATTCATTAAACAGGTATTATTAAATCATTCTTCACACACACACTATGACGCATGCTAGTGGGTTGTAAGTTAACATTTTTGCAATATTTTGTTCTTTTGATTCATTGGAGATTATGTCTAAGGAAGTGGAAAATTTATTTATTTAAAAAAAGAGATAAAAATTAAAAAAAAGAAAAGAATACAAAAAAATGTGTTTAATTTCACTATATCTGAAACCCAAGTCGTTAAGTCCATAGGGGTGTTTCAACACCTAGTACCCTAAGGCCAACTGATCTGGGAGTCACTGGCCCAAAGCTCTCTACGTGGGTTGCAGATATATCGTTTATTTATTTATCTGAAATCCAAGAAATTAAATCCGTAAGGGTGTTTCAACACTTAGTGCCCTAAAGCCAACTGATCTAGGAGTTACTGGCCTAAAGCTCACTACATGCATTCAATATGCAATATTTTAAATTGCGTAAATAATCTACTATCTAATAAATATAGTATCTCTGATGAATCTTTGGAACAAAATGTTATTATTTTTTTAATGAAGCCCCATAGTATTACGTTAATTTCTGGAGCACAAAAGAAGGTTTGGTAATATCGTAGACAATGAGTGAACGACAATTAGCTACACTAAAGAAATTTGGGAGAATTTATTTATTTGTTAGTTTAGAGGATAGATGAATAACTATTTACTTGCATGTGAATTTTATAAACCTCAATTTAATATAGCGCTTCAATTACTAGGGGCTAGCAATAAGCTGGTTGGGAGGTGTGATTAGTGTTAAAAATTGTATGTTTTCCAAGGAGTAAAAATGTTATTTTGTGCTTATATTATAATTTGTATTTGTAATTATGTAATATATTGTGAAATTCTGATTATGTTTTTAAATATTTTATTTTGTGTATTTTTGTGTGTTTATTAGGTAAAAATAATAATTTCACACAATTCGATGCTCCAACAGATTAACGGATGGATTCTGAAGGTCTGAAAAGTAAGGCCATTGTCGAAGAGGATCCATGACTTTTGTTATAAAATTATAAGTGTTTACCATGTTAAGCGTGGTAATTGTAAAATTATAAGGTTTTACCATATTAGGTGTAGTAATTGTGAGTGGATATGTTTTAGAGGATTGGGATAGGATTATGTTTGGATAGTGAGATATTTATGTCATGTTAGTGGTACAAATGTAAGGTCATGATTTAATTGGCTTTAATTAAGTGTATGGTGTGGATTAATCATAAATTAGTATAAATAGAGAGGGGGGAACACACCTCTCTACATACCTCTTTCTTCACTTTTTTCTCTCCAAATTCTTCTTCTCATCCCTCTTTGTAATATTTAGTTAATTAATTTCATAAATAAATTTAGTTTTATTTTCAATTTTAGTTGTTTTTATTTATAAATTATGTATAATTAAATATTAATAATTATTTTTATTTCAATTATGCATAACTAAATAATAATAGTTAGGGTAAGGTGAAACTATTAGTAGAAAAATATGTTTTAATCAAATTCTATTTTTTATTATATAAATTAAATTTTTTTCTATGTAATTTTATCCATATTTTATATTTTGAAATTTTGATTTTTTGTAGACAAACATGGGAGTTTGGCACAATAAATTCTTAATATCTTAGGTTTAAGTATGGTAAAATGGTATTTTGACTTTTGTAGGCAAGTAAAATTTTGGCACACTAAGTACTTAATCCATAATAAAATTAGTGGGAAAAAATTAGAATTTATACAATTAATATTTTGGGCAAAAAAAAATGAAAAGAAAAAATTTTATTAAATTGTATTTACTACCAAGAGTGGATTCATAACCTTAACTAATTTAATTTTATAGTTTCCCTTAAATTGATTTACATTTATTTAAATTCTATTTTCATTTTCTTACATAAATTGCAATAAACAAATTAAATCTTTTCCCTGTGTATCGACCCCGGACTCTCTGGGTTATATTATAAAAGGACACTCTTCTACTTGGGAGTAAAACACTTTTGAGTCGTGTCAAAGGATAATATAGTAAAAATAATATTAAAGAAAAAGACATATAAAAGTGTTTTACTACTAATTTAAAAACACTTTTAATATTGAAATATGTAATGTAACTAAAAACACTTTTGTTATTGTACAGAATATTCAAGTTGAAAAAGATAGCATTAGCTTTTAGTTACATTACATATTTCAATTTGGTTTCAAAGCAGGCAAATTACCAAACAAAGGCTAAACCGGCCTGCTATACTAATCCCGTTCTTGATAACTTCATTGATGTTTCAAAAAGAATGACTCATACGTACGTTGACATTGTGAATAATAATAGCATTATTGTTACTGTTTATGGGCTCCTGCTAACTAACAAATCTATTGTAGAAGAGTGATCTTGGGTGGTACAGCTAAATATTATAAAACATTGTCACGTGGGTTTCTTATATTTTGAGTCTCAATGTCATTTTTCCTAATAATGAGGATTATTCTGCGAAGGAGTTTGGGAGCGAAGTGTCGCGTGAACAATGGAGAATTGGGTGTCAAGACATTGCATTAAATTTCAAGTCAATATAAGTGACACAACGACAATGTACTATGAGAAACTAACCCTTGGGTCGAATATTATATGGTAATGATGGAATCTAAGGTTGTAAGACTCGACGAAATGTGATTGTGATGTGTTTAAGGTGATGGGAAGGTTAGGCTGTGTTGGACCGGAGAAACACATGACATGATAATTTCAAGTTTCTTGGAAACCTACTAACCTACCGTTGGTAGTCATAATGTGTTTCTAGTGTTAACAATAGAAACATTCAATTGTTGGATTAGTATTTCTTGTAATCTAAGTTTTTTATTTGAGTAAATATAATTATAAAGGACACCAAACAAAGATAAAATTATAAAAGCCTATGGACCTAACTTAGCTCAAAAGCTAGCGAAAGAATTAAGGATTATCACATTCTTATATACTTAATCCAAGTTCAATACTTAGTAGATGTGGGATATTTTTTCCTAACACCTCCCGTCACGTGCGGTCCGATCTTTTTGACTGGTCTTTATCACGTGATAAGATAGTATGGGCCCGCTCGAGCACGAGTCAGACTCTAATACCATATAGAAGCCTATGGGTCTAGCTCAACCCAAACAAGTTCGAGAGTTGAGGATTGTCAAAATCTTATACACTTAAGTCTTAACCCAAATTCAATATTCAGTACATATGAGATATATTTCCCACCAAAAATGACCTCCTGATAATTCAATATAAACAAACTTTGAAACCCTAGCTCCATATCGCAAAACAATATTAGGCCACTTGTCTCTCTATTCGCGAGTTCACGCACAAAATCGTAATTGTAGGTTAAAAGCTATAGTACTAAAGTATTTGGTAAACACTAATTGTTGTAGATTAGAAGCTATATTGATATGATTTTTTACTTGTATGACAAAAATATATTATATCTTTAATAATTTTGTCAAAATTATTATTTAAAAATTATATTTACTATATGTTATTAACTTTTGTTGCATAGTTAGAGTTTTTTTTTCCACAGCAACTATCAAAATTATTATTTAAAAATTATATTTACTATATATTATTAACTTTTGTTGCATAGTTACAGTTTTTTTTCCACAGCAGCTGTCGCTTAAAAATCACAGCACCTCAATCCCAAACATACCCTTAATCAAGTTGGCAGATTTCACTTAGCACCTCAGTTTTCTTTCATCTTCTATTTGTGTGGGTTTTGGGCCACGCATAGGAGACGGACCCGACAAATTAGAAAAAGAACTTTGCCTAAGTTTGTCCAACTTTTTGCTATCTTCTTCTCTCTGTAATGTCGAATAAGTTATGACAAAACTAAAGTAGTAAATAACGATAAAAACAATGTATATATATGCTCATTTAGCATAAACTATTGTCATAAACCTTGAATAAACACTTACTCTTCTGGTTAATATCTATACTAATCTAGCTCATAATCGCTGTTCATGTTAAAAGTATTTCAGTTATATCATCATAGATATATGTCTCCTCTTGGTGATTCTATCACAGAAACAAATGAAGCAGTAGAAATGGAAAGCAGTAATAAAACTGCAGCTAGTTTTATTAATGTTAACGAAGATGATGGTGTTTTCTTAACTTGGAAAGATTTAACAGTGACAGCCGTTTCCAATGGAAAACAAGGTAGCAGCTCAATACTTGAGGATCTTACTGGCTATGCAAAACCGGGACACCTGTTGGCTATTATGGGTCCTTCTGGTTCTGGAAAAACTACTCTTCTTGATGCTTTAGCGGGTATTAATTATTTATATATGCTTAATTAATACTCATTTGGCCCGTGGGTAACAAGTTTACGGGCAACTCAGCAGATTATTGATTATATATTAATAGATTTCCTATGTTTAGTCTAGCTCTCTCTTTTTTGTTAGGTTCATGTGGCTAATCATAATCAGATGAAGCAGGAAGACTAGGATCGAACACAAGACAAACAGGAAAGATTCTAATCAATGGACGCAAAAAGGCGTTGGCTTATGGAACATCGGTAAGTAACAAGCAAAATAAGTTTTCTTTTCTTTTTTGAGAAGGGCAAAAATATTCACCCACCACTTAATGTTTCGTACTTTATCAAAAATACTCTAATTTTTTTTTTTTGAGTGCTGCTATTTGTAGAGAAGCTCGAGAGAAACTCGAGAGAAACGGCACCTAGTGGTGCCGTTTTCGCTTCCTCCCATAACCACGCGTTGAGCATTTGAAAAGATTAAAAATAAAGCTGAGACAAATATCTTCGCACCTCCCATAGCCACGCGTTGAGCACTTGAAAAGACAAAAAATAAACTCCCTGACAAATCTCTCTCTGTGCCTCAAACCTCTGAATCTCTCACTTGTGTTCTTCAGCCATCTCTCTGAATCTCTCCCTTGTGACCACCCCTGCCGGCAGCAACAAAAGCTTTTTCACAATCTGTGCTTCACTCCCTCGCGACAAGATTGCTGCCGGGGACGAGAAGACGCGCCACGCCGACAATGATAAGATGCGCCACGCCGAAGAAGACAAGTTGCGCCACTTCGTTGACGACACGGTGATGGTATTATTTCACGATCCTTCAATCACGCTCTGGTACATATGTAATGGGCAAAAAATGAAAAAAAAATAGAATGGGTGGTGAAAAAAATAGAATGGGTGGTGCTGTTTATCTGTTTATCTATGGTTTTGGGTAACCGAAATGTAAAAGCACGATAAGATTCCAACAACAAAATGGGCTATGGGTATATGAAAGGAGCAACTTGTGTGCGATCATGTTAGAAAATATTTTGATCTGTGTTAATTTAAATGTGTATAATGGGCTTGAATGCATAATAAGTTGAGAAAACCGGTACATGCTAAAGCTCGGATTGTTTGCAATCGCTGTTTCTCTGTCGAGAAAATATTTTGATTTGTGCTATTTCTTTTATTATGCTTGCTATTATTCATATAAACTCCTTGGTTAAATTGTTTTGTGGCTTTACATTATTCATGACATTGCTTAAATGTGTATAATGGGGCTTGAATGCATAATAAGTTGAGAAAACCAGTAGATGCTAAAGCTTGGATTGTTTGAATGCATTCATTTGCAATTACATTAGGAATTTTAGATTTCATTACACTGAGATAATGAATTTTTCTGGGGATTATATTGATTTTATTCAAATTGATGTTGCCTCTATCCTTGAAAATATGCTTTGAGCGGTGCGGATCTATGTGGTCCTCGGTCTAAATTATTTTAGTCTAAATTATTTTAACTAGACAACAAGAAGAACACAGAGAAAGTAAAAACCTCTCTGTTTCAAAGTAGATATTCATTTGGAAATAAATTGCTTGTTTTTTGCCGTTTGTCTAAAGAATTGATTTTTGTGTTCGGTTTTGATGAAAAATAAAATGGAAACTGTTTTGTTTGAGTCGTTGCAAAGTGCTTTGTGCTCTAATGCTCTGTTTTTTTGGCAGTTTAAGTAGTCTATTAATGACAGTGTCATCAAGCACAAGTGAAATTCGAAGCTCACAGAAAATATGTAATGGATGCGGTAATCAGATGGAGTTTTTAACATCACGTACGACAAAGAATCCAAATCGTAAATTTTGGAAATGTAGAGGATGTGAGAACTTTCAATGGGCAGACGACCGTAAACCTAGTGAAGAAAAAATTGATTTGTTAGTGGAGGAAGTTAGGAAGTTGGCATTGGAGATTGAATGTTTGTCTGCTCAAATTCAAGAATGTGAACTTCGAAGGAGACAGACACGAGGATATGGCCTCATTAGAATACTTGTGATAGTTGTACTATGTTTTATATTTAAGTGTTATTTTTAAGTTATTTCAATTTGTACTATGTTTTACGAAAAGACTTGGAAAAAATTATAATAATATTTTCCTTTGAAATATAAGTACAATCACAATAGTGCAATTATCAAAAAAATCATTGTACCAACAAAAATGATCGGAAAATATAATCGTGCAATGATTGATATCATCAAAATCATAATATTCATACATCATTAATTCGTCACTATAATTCATCATTTTAAGCCAAATCTAACTGAAATAATAATAGAAAAAAAATCTGAATAGAGTACAAGTCCAACATCAATCACGGCGAGTGTTATCTTCATTACATTGTTGATGTAGTAATTGTTGGAAATTTCTATTTTCAGATCCTTCATAGGTCATCGAAGGGGACGGATAATGCGATTGCACAGCATATGGTGGGAGTGGGATTGGTTGCTATAGTGCACAAAAAAAAAAATTTAATTTTATTACATTCAGAAATTTAAAAATATAAGTATATATTAAAAAATTGTGAGTTTAAGACGACAACTTACTCGTGTGCCGTTTATAAGGAAATGACTGATAAATATTATTTCCACTAACTTGGGATGGGTATATAGGTACCTAAAACAAATAAAAAAATTGTTAAATCCATATTAAATATTTAAAAATAAAATTTCCTCATAAATTTAATTCTTACATTATAGTAGCCTAAAGTCCCATATTGGTTGAGATTTGCATTACCAGTACTTCCTTCTTGAAACATCTGTATACTCAACATCATACTTAGTAACATATCTTTGAAATAGAAGAAAAGTTTAGAAAAAAAAATTCACAAGCTTACCAGAGGAATTGTGTTTGTCTGCTGTGTGGAGATTTCATTAGGCACTTCATACGACGATGGAGCATTTTCTTGTAAATCCTGTCAAATTATGATAGACAATTAAACGAAGACCTAATGAAATTAGAAAACATTGTTTTTTATTTTTTAACAAACCTTGTTTTTTTGTGCAGCCTTGTTCTTATGTGCAGGTTTCTTACGAATTGAAGATTGTTTCCTCAGACAAGGAGGACGGCCTTTACGACGTGCCGCTACTGGATCATTGATTACATTCTCAACATTGTTGCTGCTGCAACTAATTTCACCTGTAATAGGTGGTGAAATAGTTGTTTCCACACTTGCACACCGAATTTGCTTGGGCAGGTCTTTCAATGCCTTATTAATCCAATCCAAAACAAATTTGTAACTACTTTCATCATCAGCAGCTATGTCTGCAACCTCACTGAAAGCAATACACATTTTGTCATATCTCTCCTGCTGAATAGAAAAATGCTGCACACCATAACTAACTTTGACCTTGCTATAGGATCTCCTCACATCTTTTGTCCACCTTGATAAAATGTACATTTCTGGAAGTAATTCAACACTGTTACGTATCAACACTGCAAGGGCATGTCTACAAAGAATCCCCCTAAACTGAAACTTTGAACAAATACAGCTAACTTCACACCCAGCTTCTTCAAAAACCACCTCAAAGCTTCTTTTCTGACCTTGCCCATATGATTCAATGATTTCATATATTGAGCCCACAGAATCCCGTGTATCACAATAAATCAGTGCAATTAATTCTTGTTGAAATTCTTTAAACTTAGAAATGGTACACACCTCTTCAACTTGCTTCTCCATCTCATATCTTGTTACACATGGAGTCCTCTTGCTGAAACACTTGGCATCTGCTTGCCATTCTAACTCCGCTTTCCTCTTCAACGCATTTTCATATTGCTTCACAAATTGCTTCAAATTTGTTTTTGAGTTAACAAACCCATCAAAAAATGCATTCATACTCTTACTTCGCTGAGTTGTTGACATTCCTGCCCAAAAACTGTCTTTCAAATAGCATAGAACCCAACGATGCCTCTCATCATATAAATCATTTAACCAATCATTATCCCATAAATCATATATCGTAATCATGTCATGCCAAGCTTCATCAAACACAACAGGGCTCAGCGAATCATCAACAGCAGAAAGCAATGAAGAAATAATACCTTCACGTTCTTTAAAAGCCCCCAATTTCTCAGGTACCTTCTTCATTATATGCCACAAACACCATCGATGCCTACTCGTAGGAAAAACATTCTCAATTGCCTTTTGCATTGCTTTGTCTTGGTCTGTAATGATACCAATAGGAGGAGAACCAGACATGCATGATAGCCACGCCTCAAATAACCACGTAAATGTCTCTGTATCCTCGTATGAAATTAGTCCGCATCCTAGCAAAATAGACTGGCCATGATGATTAACTCCGACAAAGGGAGCGAATGGCATGTCATATTTGTTAGTAAGATATGTGGTGTCAAATGTGATGACGTCTCCAAAATATTTGTAAGCTGCCCTACTCCTCGGATCCGCCCAAAATACATTCTTTAATCGATCTTGCTCATCCAAATCAATGCTGAAAAAAACCCCTTACATTCAGCTTGTTTTTTCTGGAAATACTTTAGAATTGCCATAGCATCTCCTTCTCCAAGTTGTAATCGCCTTACTTTGTCAACAAGATTTCTACAATCTTTTTCTAAGAATGAGACATTTTCATGCACACCAACCACAACAACAATAGAATTAAAATACTCATGCAATATTAATTCCCGCACAATCATTCATTTCAATACGCTTTTTTACACTTGCACTAATTCTACGGTTACAAGGGAAATACCTAGCCTTGTCCGGACTTAATCCATGATTGTGTTGAAGGTTTAATATTCGAAGGATCCATTTTCCATCTTCATTTACACACCCTCCAATTTTAGCCTCACAACCAGTTTTGCAATGCGGTTGCGGCTTTAACGCATTAGTAGATCTACTGTCGGGCTTGCCACTACGACCACATGCGAATGTCGCGTATTTTACAATCCCATCACTCCCTTTCTTACTAGTTAGCTTCTTTACAGGAAACCCTTCTTGTTTACCATAGGCTCTGTAAAACTCAAACATTTCCTCGTGACTATCAAATAACATCCCAACAGCTGGCTCATATTTTTTCGGCTGCATATCTTCGATTACACGCTCATTTTCCAAAATTTCCATTACTGCAAAATAATTAACATTTCTGGTAAGAATAAGTTGCTATAATAGAAATGTGTCTCTATTAGCATTTAGAAATTTGTTAAGTTGAGGGTGCAGTGAATTTTCTTTTTCCACCCATTCTCGTGCTCTCTATTATATTTATGGTTCTAAGGATCTAAACAACCTTTTGATTTGATTTTATTACTTCTCTGTTTTGGTCTCAAAACAAACTTAAAAGTATTATATAACTATTTTACTAAATGTGCTCCTCTAAGATCTAATTTTTTTAAAAAATTATTAATAGACTTTGAAATGTAACTATAATATCACTAATACAAAAATGTATTAACTAATTAAACCAACAAAACTAATTAGTTATTACAATTATTTTTTATTTATATTTTATTTTTTTCAAAGATTGGGAGGTGGGAAAAATTCAAAGATAGTAAAATGATACCTTTGGTGATGACTTTGTCGTCGTCGACGTGGCGAAATCTTGTATAGTCGGCGTGGCGTTGTCGGTCGTGTTGCTTGTCGGGTCTTGGTCACGAGGGAGATTTAGAGAGATGGTGAAGAACACAACAGCAAGTGAGAGCGATGGTGAAGATTTGTCACGAGGGAGCGAAGATTTGTCTTAGCTAGCTGACTTGCTTTTCATTATTTTGACCAAATTTTTTAATTTTTAATATGCTCAACACGTGACTGGGGGGGGACCACCATGTAAAGCGTTTCTCTCGAGCTTCTCTACAAATAGCATTTTCCTTTTTTTTTTTTTGCAGCATTACACTTAAATTTTAAAAAGTTTTTAAAATTTTCACTTTTTCACTTTTTCATTAATACAATGGGAGGATATAACAAACTTTTGACAGAATGACTATTTTGCCTCGGAATGTAAAAAGCCCATTTATTGGTTGTTATTTTGGATACTTTTAGAATGTGTTGTTATTTTAATTTGATGAGAACAAACTGTTATTGTTGCTGATTTTATGTTGCTATTTTTTTTCTTGATGGAAAAAAACTATAATGTTCAAAGTTTCTATAATTGATTTTATAATTATTTTGAATGTATTTTAGATAAATATGATTCATTTTGTTAGTGATTTATTGTGGCTGAAGATTTGTTATTGCTGTCGAAAATATGCTATTCAGGATGGGTTATATCAGCAGCAGTTATTGATTTTTGTTGCAAACGAACTACAATTAGTTTGGATGCTTATTATAGTAATTTTATATCTTTAAATTAGCAGATTTGATAAGTTTATATAACTAATTTTGTGGCCCTTATTGGTCCCAAGCATATTTTTTTTGTCAATTAGATATGAATAAATAGTATTTTTACATTTAGGGGCAATATAATCAATATTTTATTAAATTTTCTAAGGGTATTAGTGAAAAAGTGATACACTTTGTAAATTTTAGGTAGATAATTGAGAGAGAAAAATTTTAGTGTATTTTTGATAAAGTACAAAACATCAAGTGGTAGGTGGATATTTGCCTTTTAGGAAAAGTCTTAATTAAGTTGTTGAAAGTATATATAGATTTTCCAGAAATTGATTATATGTTATATTTAACAATTGTAGGGACATGCATTCACACCTTAAATAATCGGTCCTGGTAGCCATATTCTTAATGAATTCGGAAGCTGATCTTTTTACAACACTGTGATCAGTAGCAATTAGTTAAAATAAATTTGTCATATAATCCTAATCATAGCTTGATACAAAAACATACGTGGTACAATATCTTGAATGGGCCGGCTGGGGATAATCCTGCTACCGTATAAGCGCCAAAGACAATGCACTGCAATTTCCCTTAATTTAATTTCTAATTTTAATTCTAATTAATAATATCCCACAATTTTCAAATTTTGAACTCAGGCCTACGTGACACAAGATGATACATTGATCACTACGCTAACAGTTAAAGAAGCCGTTTACTACTCAGCTCAGCTCCAGTTGCCAAACACAATGCCAAAATCAGCTAAGAAAGAAAGAGCAGAAATGACAACAAGGGAAATGGGGCTTCAAGATGCCATGAATACAAGAATAGGAAGACTTAGTGGTGGCCAGAAGAGGAGAGTTAGCATTAGCATCGAGATTTTGACCCGACCAAAACTTCTATTTCTTGATGAACCAATGAATGGACTTGAGAGTGCTGCTTCGTATTATGTAATGTGCAGGATTGCTAAGCTGGGTCAAAGAGATGGAATTGGAAGAACAATAATAGCATCAATCCATCAACCTAGCAGCGAAGTTTTTCAGCTTTTTCACAATCTTTGTCTTCTTTCTTCAGGCCGAACTGTCTATTTTGGTCCAGCTTCTGCATCTAATGAGGCAAGCGAGAAAATCGGAATTTTGAAAAAATAAATCTGCCATAGCTAGTGTAACTAGGTAATTAACCTGGCTTTTCAATTCCATGCAGTTTTTTGCTTTGAATGGCTTCCCTTGCCCAACCCACCAGAATCCATCTGATCACTTCCTCAAAACCATAAACAAGGATTTCCAAAAGGTATAATATATTATTGTTTATAGTCTTTCAATTCCCACTTTGCTGCAAAAGGATTCAGTTTGTTGCAGAGCTGTGGTTTGAATATACCTCGGGTAAAAAAAATACAAGTTTTAGCCGTGAATTAAAAACTGATAATGTTAGGTAAATAGAAATTTTTAAAAAGTTAAATGCTCCTTTAGTCTCTAAAATATGAGGTAATTACTCAGTCTTTAAATTGTTAAAAATTAGGCAAAACATGCATGTCATTATTTTTATAGTTATTGGATATAACATTTAAGGATAAAATAGTATTTATGTCTGAAATAACAAATACATAACAAGGACCTTTTAGGTTATTTTTGAAGGTAATAAGGGTAGAGGAGCATTTACTATTTTTAAAACAATTATGAGGTCAATCACCATGACTTCTAAATAATCTATAATTACAAGTGTTTATTAAATACTATAGAATAATATACTGAACAACGATACCAAACGGAACCTTAATAAACGGAAAAAAGTAATAAAAAATGTTGTCATCAACAGGATACAGAAGAAGGTTTAGCTGATGGAGAAATACCTACAGAAGAAGCAATTAATATTCTTTCAAGATCATACAAATCATGTGGTATCTACGAACAAGTTGGAAGCCAGGTAGCTGAGATATGTAGGCAGGTGAGCAACGGAGCAAGCATTGGCTAATTAATTTCATAGCTTATATTTAATATTAATGTTTGTTGAGAAAATTAATATAAAAAATGTTTGACATTTTCTCTTGGTTACATTATTATTAATTCAGAACTATGGAGCTATGGAAAAGAAAAGAAACCATGCAAGCTTTCTTACTCAGTGTCACGTTCTCACAAGAAGGTCTTTTGTTAACATGTATCGTGATCTAGGCTACTATTGGCTTCGCCTAGCTATCTATGTCTCAATGGCACTAGGTCTTGCCACTTTATTTAGCAATCTTGGGACTGGTTACCGTTCAATTCAGGTAAAAGAGAAAAATTTAGTAGATATATCATGGATTATTTCGAAAATGTGAATTAACTGTTGGATTTAAAACGTTTTTGCAGCGGAAATATTAGGATCGCATTTCTCATACAATATATAGAATTACTATAATCTAGAAATTGTACCTTTGCTTTTTCGTAAAAGTAATCTAGGCTCCCAAGTCACGAACTGTCACCACCAATTCTGTTAGATCACGATCCGTCACCAATGATCTTCCAGGTTATGACTCAAGTTTGATCTGCACTTGACGTGTGGGCGCCTTTTTTTATTACTGGAAAGCAACTAGCAAGAGAAAATTTTTCTCTTAAAGTTAGAGAGAAAAATTTCTTTTCTCTGTATCTTGTGGCTCCTCCTTTTGGGAAATAATAAACCTTTTTATATTCTATTGGTGGAAACCCTAGGCTCCTTTTTAATTCTATTAAATAAAAAATATTTTTTTTAAATTAAAAAGGCAAAGTGGCGTTACTTGTTCTTTGTGATAGGGGCCCACCTTGTAAAATAACACAAGGCCCCTTACACAAGTATATTAAATAGAGCCTCCCACCAAATAATATATTTAGGCTTTTAACCCAAATAGCTAGTTATCTTGCTTATCAACCCAGTAATGGTGCAGTCAATTAAATGAGCTAACCCGGGGATCATATGGGTACATACAATAGTGGCTACAATAATTAGGCTTATAATTAAACTAGCCCAATTATTTAATTCCAAATCTACTCCACTAAAAGATTGGAATTGACCTCCATAATTGTATGCTATCTAGGATAGTATTCTCGAATAATAATTCGACCCATGCCACATTGATTTCTTTACTGAACAATCCTTTGTACCACATCGCTAATTAAATTGATATCTCAACTGTCCAATCAATTTAATTACATCTTTTTCCTTGACACTTACTGGCTTTCTCTAATGATCATTTTCAACATACTAATTATGTTGACACACTCTGGCCAGAGAATTCTATGATCAAGTACCGAAAACCCGTCAAGAGATGTGTTGTACAAATTCTATTTTGTTAATCTATAATCTCACTGCTTATAATTACTTCCACCAAGATACCAGGTAATCTTGACTACAAATGTATGTCGTGCCCATTGGTAACTCAAATGAAATGACAATCATAAACATGAAACTATAATTAACTCAAGATTAAGATTGCAATAAAATCAATGCCTATGAGATTTAATAAGTCTGACAGTCATTTCAAGGTTAATTAAATCTCATATGTGATCCAGTTCAATGTAGTCAAACTACATCAATAAATTCATACATGATCAAGACAAATCATTCGATGAATTTACTACAGTCTAAACATAAATAGAGCGCCCAACTCTATCTATCAACTGCGAACTCAATTTATTTAATCATAAGATAACTTGTATTTATGTCTTCTGTGAATCCATATGATGATCACATAAATACATATAATATGATTAAATGGACATTTTTCAAAATATTTATGCAATTAAGATATCTGAATAAATACCTCAAATATTTTATTAATCAGAAAATCAATATGCTTTAAAGAGCACATAATCCCAACAAACTCCCACAAGCTCTCAAAGCATATCTGGCGTATTGCACATGCTTTAGGACTCTAAGTGCAGGTTATAACATTTCTACACTATTCCTTTTATAGAGATAGTATTCCCTTTCAATGTGTTTTTCTTTCTTGTGATTTCCTGGCTCCTATAGTTGATCAGTTGCACCATCATTATACTACTAAAGTTAAACAGACACAGTTACTATAGGTACCATTATGGTTCCTATGACTTTTCACTGTTATACTGTTACACTACCAAAGTTTAATAAATGCAATTGATATAGGTATCATCTCAAGAATCTACAGGGACTTGTGGAGTTAAATAGCTTCTTTAATAGCTTCAAATAGAGCCACATTTTTAGCTTTAGTTACGGAGTCTATGACACTAAATAGTTTCATACTCCCTTAACTCATATCTCCACTTCCCAATAAAAACACAATTTACAAATAAATTTCCTTGTATCCTTTTCTGACATGAAGTCAGATTCTTTTATAAAATTCACTAGCATGAGATCACTACCAAAATACATAAGCATATAATTCTTAGTTCTTTTCAGAATCTATATTAAATGCTTTACAATATTTTGATGTTTAAGGTTTGAATGATATCTATTGACCATTCAACTGCAATATAAGAGTTTGTCATGACATAAATGAGACCTTCTTTTCATCTCATTTTATCTATCTCCTCAAGTGTACAAGAACACTGATGCTTGGAGAATATATAATTCCAATTCTGAATGATAAAAATCATTCTTGGAATTTAAAATATTTAATCAAGACATTATCTCATCAATATAAGCAGTTTGAGATAGAGTTTTATTCTTCTGGTATCACCAAAGGTTAGTACCAAGAATATAACTATATACCTTTTGGTCACTTTTATCAAACTGTTCTGCTAACCAACTCTTTATTACAGATGATGCTCCTCTATCTTTTTCAATTAAAAGGATGTCATCATCATAAAGAATTAGTAATGCTACGATCTTTCCTCGAATTTGTTTTACAATCATGGCTCATCAATATTCTATAAGAATCCAAACGATTTAACTTGCTTGATCAAATATGATGTTCCATGACCGGGATGCTTGCATTAATCTATAAATGGATCTTTGCAACTTACATACCATGTGTTCTTGGCCTTTTGTACGAGCCTATCTGGTTACTACTTATAGATGTCTTCTTCAAGATGTCCGTTAAGAAACGTAGTCTTGACATCTATTTGCCAAATGTCATAATCCAGCATTGTAGCAATGGAAAGCAGAATCCTGATGGATTTAAGCATAGTAACCGGTGAAAAGGTTTCCTCATAATCGATTCCCTCTTTTTGAGTGTACCCTTTGGCTACTAATCTTACTTTAAATGTTTCCACCCTTCCGTCTACTCCTCTTTTTCTCTTGTAGATCCACTTACACCCTATAGGTTTCACCCCATTTGGTGCCTCTACAAGTTCCCTGACTTTATTAGAATACATGGATTCCATTTCCTAGTTCATAACATTTTTCGATAGTTCAGCATCTTCATCCAATAGAGCTTCGTTGTAACTAATGGGATCTTGTACATGTCCATCTGAGATAGTTGTATAAGTTTCTCCCAATAACATGTACCATGTTGGTAATCTAGTTACCCTCCCACTACAATAAGGTTCTATGGGTGGTTGCTATTCAGGGATAGTCCTTTAATAATTATTGCTCTTTTCTATATTGTTAAACATAAATAGAAAACTGAGCATCTACTTGATCTCTTAATGATTTCTCTAGTTTTACCTTACTCTTAGGTTATAAGTCATTTATATAGTCTTCCTCAAGGAAAGCAAAGTGTATGTCTACAAATACATTCATCTCTTAAGGCCTATAAATTAGACTTTCCCTTATTCCTTTAGGATACCAAAAACATGCAAACTTCTGAACATGCAGTTTTAAATACTGGTATCTGGAATAAAAAAGGTTAATGATAAATTACTTAGTATATATCTTGTCTTATCCAAAAGAATTATGTTTCTTCGTATAATGACACTATTATGTCATAATGTTCATTATATATGGGAGTTTATCCCATTTTACAACCAAATGAACTTTGAATTCTCTAATGAGATATTCTTTGCTTCGATCAGATCAAAGTTCTTTTATGTTCTTGTCTAATCGCTTCTCTATCTTATCCATGTACTCTTTTGAATTTCAAAAGCCACGGAATCATGATGCATTTAGACAAACATAAATGCGATGAATATTCATCAATAAGATTGATAGAATACTCATAACCTCTTCTAACATGTAAACTAATTAGTCCGCATATGCACTAATTTATACAATACAATATTACGCTTTCTTTTAGCTCAAAAAGAGCTTCCTTGTCATATTACTTTTCTAAATAAGATTGTAAAGTGACAATGATCAATCTTAATAGGCCAACAAGCCTATCATTAATCATTCTCTTAAAATCTTATTACAGTTCATATGACATAAGCGCAAATATCAGAGGTGATATTGGTTAGAAGAAACATTTCTTTTCTTAGATAAATGCATATACTCTTTACCATTATATCTTGCTTTGAATAGATCAATGGACTTATATGATATAAATTGTCTTTGTAAAGTACCAAAACAAGTAATTATAATAAATAGAGGATCCAAAAATAACAGTGTACTCCTGTTTATTAAAAAACAGGCCACCGAAATTAAATTCCTCTAATGTTTGGAAACATAAAGACAAATATCAAAAACTAAAGTCTCATAATACTGATCTAGTCTTCTCAGCTGATATAAACTAGTATCTCCTCAATTGCAGTTTAAAGCTTTATTCACTTAATCTCTTGGTTTTCTGAAAACCAAATAAATGAATTACAAATAAGATTAGTTATCTCAGAATTTACTATTGCATGAATCAATAGAAATCTGAACTAATTAAGAAGCTTAAAGATTTCCTATACCTGATTTTAATAATCTTAGGACAATCTTTCTTCCAATGACCCTTCTGTCCACACTTGAAGCACTTGCCTTTCAGCTTGCCATCATTTTTAGTAGACAGTTTTCTCATCCCAACTCTCTTTTGCCTATCCTTGTCTTTCGACTTAGGCCTTGAAGAGAATCCTTTTCCAGGAAGTTATTTGCTATGGTAAAATTCTTCTATAGCGTGCGATTCGTGCATCAATTCAATTAAGGTCATATCTTTATTGCTTAAGATATAGCTGACCTTAAACTCTTTGAATGTATCAGGCAAAGATTCAATCACCATGTTAATCTTTGTTTTATCATCGATTTGAACACCATGAATCTCAACTTCATTCAAATAGTCCATCATTTTGAGGACATGATCACGAACTCTTGTGCCCTCTTCTATCTTAGTGTCGGTGACACGTTTGACGTCGCTTCTCTCTGGCAGAATTAGTATTCTGCCCAAACATCTGATGGAGACTAGCCAATATTTCAGTGGTTGTTTCCATACTCTGATGTTTGTTCTGCAGTTCCATAGAAATCGAAGCCAATATATAGCGGTTAGCCATTTTGTTAGCTTCGCACCATTTCTCATAAGGCTCCCTCTGATTTCTATAATCGTATAACGTTGGTTCTAGAGGGCATGGCTGGGTCAGAACATATTTACAGCTTTAGCAGTGAGAATATTAAATAGATTGCGTTTCCAATCTAAGTAATTTTCACCAGTGAGTTCATTTTTTAACCAGGATAATTTATAATGGGTTGATGGGAGATATTTTCTGAGAAATAAAACACACATGCATAAATACATTGAAACAAATAATATTCACAATAAAAATCTAAAATGCAAAAAATCATAAATGCATTTTATTTTATTGTAACGATAATCTAGTACCGCTTTAGCAAGCTATCCGTTGGGGAAGTCATGCCTCCACTTACTAGACCCAATTAACCATTAGATTATTTACTTTCATGTCGTAACATGATAAATAACTATCGTTATCTTTTAGGGCCAAAATTTGTTAACAGAGCTTCGTTGGGAGGGTTAATAACAAATTTTGTTGAGTGTATAACCAATGTTTCAATCTACATATCATTCATATCATGCAGCCACCGTTAGGGTGATCAACAGATTGAAAAATATTTCGATCTTATCTTTAAAGAAGTTCATCGAATAAAATACCTAATATATATACCCTCCGTAGGGAGCATCATCATATCATGAAGTCGAGGTATATATAATTTTATTATTGAACTAACAATGGAGCCCGTGGGAAAATTATCTTGAATTTTCCCTCTCCCACTCAATATTTTAAAGTTTGGTTTTTCCTTTTGAACAATATACAGATTATATCCTATATTGTTAATTGCATGCTTCCTAAAATAATATTATCTAGATGAAATCTAATATTATTAAGCACATGCAAACATCAAGCAATATATATTTAGATTTATAATCTATAGATGTCATGTATTATTATGCATAGAGTGGCACTACCTATTCTATATGACATATTGTCATGGCATGTTATCAACCAAACATAGCATATAGATAAAAGCGATTAAACAATCTCAATTCATAGTTTTTATAAAGAAAATTTGATTTAATCTACAGCCTAATTTCTATTGGGCTTTAAGTCAATATCCATTTTCTTTCTTTCTCTTCTCTGTACTTGCTCTTGTTTATATCCATTGGCTTGGGCACTTTTGGGCTTTTAAATTTATCCTTGATTCAATTTTTAAAATTAAATTTGGGCATCAATTTAATAAAATACTATTGGATCTTTTTTTTTAAATAAAATTTTATAAAAACTAGATCCAATTAATTTGGTAAAATAAACCCAAATTTATTTCAAAAATTTTTTAGCCAAATAAATTTTATTATTGATCTTACCAAATTTTCATTTATATGATCCAGTTTTGAAATCCCAAAATGAGCTTGGGACCATATAAATAAATTTAGACCAATAATTATTATTGGGCTTATCAAATTTCCATTTATATTATTCAATTTTCAACGACAGTTGGGCTTGGATCCAATATAAATAAATTTGAATTTTTCGGCCCAAAACCCAAATACTTTGTCTGAACGGTAAAATAATGAGACTATAGGGTGCCATAGGATATAAACCCAAAACCCTAAATCTCACACTCTCTTTCCAGCCGCCACCTCCAAAACATATTACATGTTTGTGGACTTAAATGTAAAATTTTCCAAGATTTGGCCAAAAGACATAAAAGATGAAACCTTAGGGTGGTCCATGAAAAAAAAAACAAAACAAAACCCTATTCATCTTTTTGTCTTCCGCCGCCAATTCCAGAAACATTTTTTCATGGCTGCCGTTCCTTGTATCTTCTTTGCCGCATCACCTTTTCTTTGTTTCTTGATTTCTTTGCTTTGCTTTTATAACAAAACAATATTTACAAAAATTCATATGCCATTAATAGCTTACAAAGAATCTAAGAATAATGAAATAAAATAATCAAGAGAGAAAAATGGTGAAAATTGACCACCTCTCGTGTTATCAAATCCATAAAATTAATATAAAGAAATTTCTAACCATGAATTGAGACAACGATTAATATGTTAAAAAATATATCCATTCACGTAATGAAATAATATATAAACTAGTGCCACTCATCTTAATACATATAATACAAGAGATTGATTTCATACAGTAACTCTATATATTAATATGAGATCGCTCTGATACCAATTGTTGGATTGAAAACGTTTTTGCAGCGGAAATATTAGGATCGCATTTCTCATACAATATATAGAATTACTATAATCTAGAAATCGTACCTTTGCTTTTTTGTAAATGTAATTCAGGCTCCCAAGTCACGAATTGTCACCACCAATCCTGTTAGATCATGATCCGTCATCAATGATCTTCCAGGTTATGGCTCAAGTTTGATCTGCACTTGACGTGTGGTAGCATTTTTCACTACTTAAAAGCAATTAGCAAGAGAATTTTCTCTCAAAGTTAGAGAGAAAAATTTCTTTTCTCTGTATCTTGTGGCTCCTCCTTTTGGGAAATAATAAACCTTTTTATATTCTATTGGTGGAAACCCTAGGCTCCTTTTTAATTCTATTAAATAAAAAATATTTTTTTTAAATTAAAAAGGCAAAGTGGCGTTACTTGTTCTTTGTGATAGGGGCCCACCTTGTAAAATAACACAAGACCCCTTACACAAGTATATTAAATAGTCATATCCCACCAAATAATATATTTAGGTTTTTAACCCAAATAAATTAGTTATCTTACTTATCAACCCAGTAATGGTGCAGTCAATTAAATGAGCTAACCCGGGGATCATATGGGTACATACAATAGTGGCTACAATAATTAGGCTTATAATTAAACTAGCCCAATTATTTAATTCCAAATCTACTCCACTAAAAGATTGGAATTGACCTCCATAATTGTATGCTATCTAGGATAGTATTCTCGAATAATAATTCGACCCATGCCACATTGATTTCTTTACTGAACAATCCTTTGTACCACATCGCTAATTAAATTGATATCTCAACTGTCCAATCAATTTAATTACATCTTTTTCCTTGACACTTAATGGCTTTCTCTAATGATCATTTTCAACATACTAATTATGTTGACACACTCTCCTTGAGAGAATTCTATGATCAAGTACCGAAAATCCGTCAAGAGATGTGTTGTACAAATTCTATTTTGTTAATCTATAATCTCACTGCTTATAATTACTTCCACCAAGATACCGGGTAATCTTGACTACAAATGTATGTCGTGCCCATTGGTAACTCAAATGAAATGACAATCATAAACATGAAACTATAATTAACTCAAGATTAAGATTGCAATAAAATCAATGCCTATGAGATTTAATAAGTCTGACAGTCATTTCAAGGTTAATTAAATCTCATATGTGATCCAGTTCAATGTAGTCAAACTACATCAATAAATTCATACATGATCAAGACAAATCATTCGATGAATTTACTACAGTCTAAACATAAATAGAGCGCCCAACTCTATTTATCAACTGCGAACTCAATTTATTTAATCATAAGATAACTTGTATTTATGTCTTCTGTGAATCCATATGATGATCACATAAATATATATAATATGATTAAATGGACCTTTTTCAAAATATTTATGCAATTAAGATATCTGAATAAATACCTCAAATATTTTATTAATCAGAAAATCAATATGCTTTAAAGAGCACATAATTCCAACATTAACTACTTAGATTAATCGATTATTTGGTTCTTTCAGGCTAGAGGTTCACCGCTTCATGTTTGTAGCTTCATTCATAACCTTTATGTCAATTGGTGGATTCCCTTCCTTTGTTGAGGACATGAAGGTACTCATAAAATTGGTGTTTTTAATTAGACTTGTTTTAAACTTTTAATAATAATAGAAATGTCTTTTTCTTGGGGCGAATTCGAGTTCTAGTTCGAGAGTGACTTTACTAAAAAAAATTTCCTAATGGTATCAAGCGGCGAGTCCCACAAGTAGATAGAGAGAGGAACGCAAAAGACCAATATTAGCTAACATATTAGTAGCACTGGTGTTTACTTAGAAGTGTGCGCGTACACAAAGCTCATAGTAAACAAAATTTCCCGACAAGAGATCTTGGAATAAGAATAAGTTCTACAAGGAATCGAGAAAATCTTAGTGATCTAAACAATAATAATGTTGAGCTATTACTTAATAGCTTGATATTTTTTCGTGAGTGGTTGCTATAATATGATATCAAATCTACGATTTCATGTTTTTAATTCTCACATGTTTATTTTCTATTAATCACTTGTGTTTTAGTTCTAGCCCCACTAGAGATCTACATGACTTTAAATTTGAGTTCTTTCACACAAGGGTCAAAATTTATCTTTCTTATTTTTTTTTAAAGTGTCAAGACTTTTCTTTAATACTATTGTCGATCATGAATTCTTACCACTTATGGATCTATGATTCAGTCTTAGCCAATTTAGGATTGTCTTAATCTTATGAGATCTACACCTTAGATCAACATGACCTTAAAATCATATCGTTTCACAAGAAGGCAAGGGCGGAACTATGTAGATACGAGAAAGACTCTAAAGCCAAAAATTAAGGGGAAAAAAGTGACTGAATTTAAATTTTACCAATTCTTGTGTGTATATATTTATTATATTTTTACTTTTGTCCCCTTACTAGTTTCTAAATATTTTTATTTTATAGCCCACTTTTTTTTTTTATTACATGAGATTATTACTCGGACTTACAACTCATATTATATGAGACTATAACTAATATTTACAAATCGGACTATGACTAGAACTAGTTTACATTAATTCTCATTAAACACTCATTCAAATTTTAACCCTCACTAATATTTGGGAATATCTACTCCTCACATTTCACGATGGAGAAGACAAAGATTTACTTAATTATAATTGAAGAATGAATTACCCTCACAATACATTTATGGGAGCTCGAAGCTGCTTTGCCCTCACATTTGGAGGGCGGCGGTTTTTGTGATGAGTGGCTTATTTTATAGCCCACTTAAAGTTTATAGTTTGTGGATTATGGTCACTATCTTAGTGTCTTGGCCCTTTTAGTTTCACTAATTTTATGTTATGGTATACTTAAAAATGGTTTTGCATTATGAGCCCCACTTTGTAGGCATATTAACTATTTTGTACATAAATATGCGGTATTTGAACGGGAAAGGCTAAACGGGCACTATGGTGCCACAGCGTTTGTAGTTGGCAACTCATTTTCAGCAGTGCCATACTTAATAATCGTTTCATTGGTTCCTGGAGCTATAGTTTATTACCTTCCAGGACTTCACAAAGGATACCAACACTTCTTTTACTTTGTTTTGCTATTATTTGCATGCATGATGTTTGGTTGAGAGTCTAATGATGATCGTTGCTAGTTTGGTGCTCAATTATCTATTGGGTATAATAACAGTGTTAAAATTCAAGGGATGATGATTTTAGGGGGTGGATTCTTTAAATTGCCGAACGATATTCCTAAAATATTCTGGAAATACCCATTATATTATATTGTTTTCCATAAATATGCGTACCAAGGAATGTTCAAGAATGAGTTTGAAGGTCTGAAGTTTGATAACAATCAAGATGGTGAGCAGATATTGAGAGATACATGGCAAATAGAAATGGGATATTCTAAGTGGGTTGATCTCGCTATTTTGTTTGGTATGGCGGTTATTTATCGACTTGTGTTCTTGGGAATCATCAAGGCAACTGAAAAATTGAAGCTCGTGGTTAGAGCTTTTATGGCTACGCCTCCAAAGCCAACAACACAAATCATCGAAAATCCGGGGACAGTAGCACATTTACGAGAAGTGAAAGTGTGATGAACGATTGGTTAATTTTTATTTGTATCATTGGTTGTGTTAGAAATATTGATTAATCAGCCAAATAGGGGAAATTGAAAGCAATTGAAGCTTCATTTTGGTGACTTTTGCTCACTTGATGTAATACATATTCTTATTATGAAAAGAATATGTACCCCACCACCTGAATACCACCTACACCTTAACCTTACTAATACAAATTTTTGGAGCAACTTTAACATTAATTTAAATTTTAAAGGGTATCCAAAAAATATTTCATTTTATTTACTTTTAGTGTTGAAGTGGGTACATTGGTGGGGTGCATATAGATTTTAGGGTTATTATCGTTTAACTACTAAAAGAATTATAAAATATCAAATAACTACAAGAAGTATTGGTGTCTATCATTTTACTATAAATTTTTGTAAAATCTTCATTTCGCTCCAAGTTCATTAACATCATTAGTTGACTAGAAAATAATATCATTCCTAAAAAAATTAATTATATTTTAAGTTAATAAAATCTTTAAAATTCATTGTGTATTCTTATGGTCCAACCCCTTCTTCTTCTCTCTGTATTACTAGAAAAATGATCTTTATTGACATTATAATAGTGTCATTAATTTGGCAATCAGAACACGGTAGCACTTATTTGTAATGTCACGAATATGGTGTTAGTTATTAATATTACTACAGTATTACAACCTTTTATGACACTATGGTGTTAGTAGTTACTAATAATTATTTAATGGCAATGGCTTATTTCACTAAAGTATCACTAATATTATGATACTATGGTGTTATTAGTTAATAATAATTATTTCATTAAAAAAAGTTAATAATAATTATTACATGTCAATGGTTCATTTCATTATAGTATTAGCCGTTAATAATAATTATTAAATGTCAATGGTTTGTTTTAGTATAGGACCATGAATATTATGACATGCTAGTGATAGTGTTTACTAATACTTATTAAATGACAATAGTTTGTTTTACACGCTGCGAATATGACATGATAAAATTAATAGCTACTAATGCTTTAGTATTATTAATTAGTTTTACTATAGTATCATTAATATTATGACACAATGGAGTTAGTACATGTTGATATATTTAGTGTTAATAACTATTTTAGTTGAATTTGTATTTTGGCATTTCTTTTGTTAGCCTACCATTTCATTGCTCTCTTACTTTTGCCGTCAACTGATGTTATTCAAAGAAAATATTAAAATTAAACTAAACAAAAGTGAACAATTAAATCAAATTGTAGAACATTAAAATGAACAATTAAATTAAACTGAACATTCACGGGAAATTCCTAATAAAATTTAAATTTAAATAAGTATCAAATGAAACAAAAATATAATACATCCCCAATATAATTTGAAAGAAACATGATTACATATTCAATTTGACAGAAATCAACCCAAGTTTGCGCAATCAATTAATTCTCCTCAATACATCTACTCCTTGACCTTCACCTTTTCCACCTGCAAGTGTAGTATATAGAATCAATTAGCTAACATGCTACATAAATCAAGTCCTGGACATTTACAAGCAAAAATATACTTATAATTTACCTGCTATAATTAACTTTGCAACATATATGGCGCACTCATCGCAAAGTTGCAAAAGATCATCTATAGTATCCTCATCACAATCCTTGAACTTTAAAAATAAAACAAAAAAATATATACATATATTTTTAAATCTATTCTAAAATAAAACAACAAAAAATATACATGCACTTTTAAATATGTTCTAATTAACATAAAAAATCAAGTGCATGCAAATAAACACTATCGCCATAGTAAACTATAATTATCAAAGCTGCCCAATGAGCTGATAATTTATAATAATCATTTTGATTCACTCAATATTACTTTAGAAGCATAGTAAAACACAAGAAAAATTAGCATCAATTTTGCTAAACAACATCTTGAATGCATTCAACAAAATATTGATCGATTAAACATAGTTCTTAAGAAAATTCATCCTAGAATAATAGTGAAAAATAGTAAAAGAAAGATATATGTTGAATTAATAAATCAACCAACTCTATTTAAAACTAAAGTAGAATAAAATCTGGATATGTGTTGTAGCTTTTACGTAATAAACAGCCAAATAAAGTGCATGTGATTATCCTAAACATGCAAAGAACTTCCTCTCATCCCTAGCTTCTATATATACAAATATTTACAAAATCTAAGCATTAAGCAGCAAACAATTTACTAATTAAACATCTTCGCAATACACATAATTGACAATAGTTTTACATAAACGGTGGCATATGATTGATTAAACATTGTTTTTAAGAAAATTTGTCCCACAATGCATTCAACAAAATATTAAAAAAACTTATAAAGGAACTTACATTGTTTTCAAGGGTGTGCAAATCTCGAACAACATCTTGAACGTACTTCATCACGTAATAACCACATTCAAAGGTGCTAGGTAGATTCAAACACTACAAAAATAAAAGTTAGTTTCAAATAAACCGATGCAAGTAACAACATAAGTTTGTTTCGTTAATACCTTGACATAGACCCATTGCACAACCTTCTTTCTATTAGATTTCACTTGATGCATTTTTATCCCACTATAAGCAATAAATAACGGATATCAACAAATTAATCCACAGCAAAAAAAAAAAAAGGTATACTAATATATTTTGTGGTTCACTATATCAATTGCTACTAGCACCCGGTGGCCACTAAATAAAAAATTAGAAAATAAGAATACAAGATGAATTTAAACCATTCACATAAACAAAGAATATGGACATAAAATAAATAAATTATACCCTGGGTTATATGGGAATCCAATGATTTGGTTTAATAGCGTATTGCTCGAAAGGTATAAAATATAGGAACACTTATTTGGCTAGCTTGCTTGAGTTGATTGTAGCTTAGCTATACATCCAAATTGAATTGGAATTAAAGGTGGCCAACGGGCCGTGCCGGCATCAAAAAAAGGCCCATGGGTTCTCGTGCCCGTGCCGTGTTTAATTTTTTTTTGCCTAGGCCCGACCCGGCACAAGTGCCATGCCCATGCGTGCCATGCTTATGCGTGCCGTACTGTGGGCCGTTCTTAAGAAAAAAGCACGACAAGCTTTTTTTTTTTTTTTAAGAAGGTATGCTAAGTTATTGATGTATTTTTTTTAAATTCTATGTACCTTTTACGAGACCATATGCCTTAAGTCAAGTTCAATAAAATCAAGAATTTAAAACTCAAGTCCATATTCAATAATAAAAGCTAATAATAGTAAGAGAATATAATAATAACTATTAAGTTAGATCCTATTGTATTTGATTTCTTTTTATACTTAACAACAACAATAATAACAATAAATTTTCTCAACGATTAACTTAATTGTTAACTTAGATTTACATAGAGTCATAGGTCATAGTTCATAATAACATTATTACATTGATTTTATAAAATCACGATATTTATAATTTTTATTTATTAAAATCATGATATCAACTATTCACTTAATAAATTATAAACATAAAATAATTAGAGTGTTTTTTAAACTAAGAATTAAATGAATTTAAAAAACTTACGCTAACAAAAAAATATATTAAAAGATTCAATTTCAAGTTATTTATAAAATCATAAAGTTTTAAATTTTCTTTCATTAAAAAGTGAAACGTGCTTATTGCGTGCTTTTTCACGTACCATGCTTTACCCCATCTCTAATCATGTCGTGCTTTTAAGGCCCACATGCCTAAATTTCTAAGCTCAACCCGGCCTGGCCCACCTGCGTGCCATGTGCCTCATCGAAACGTGCTCATGTCATGCCATCTGCCGCCCGGCCTTGATCCATATCTCAATAACGAGTTTGAGACTTGTGCAAGCTCGATGACTTTATTGCAAATTTGTTTTCCAATATGCTCTCCCAATAGACACCAAAAGTTTTCTCGATCATGTGCAATACTAATCGACCATGGCGGGAGCTCTCAATCATTAAAGAAAAAATGTTCATTGATGCACTCTTGTTCTCCTTTATTGCTTTTACAACTCCACGACTATTGTTTTTTAGAACAAGTTACCTTATTGTTGCTAGTTTTACAACAACGGGTTCCTTTGTTATTCTTTTATCTTCATAAAAATATACTACACCATTTGCGGGAGACTGTGGGCAATCAACCTTGTTCAACAAAGATTGAGGAAAAGTTCAACATAGCAATATATTTCAGTAAATTGCAAATGTGTGAGAGTGTGTGTGTGTGTATTTTTCCAATTACAAGAGAATCTTAGGCCTACGTAATTTATACAGACCAGCATGGCTCAACATATTGCAATAATGCCACAACGAGATAACATCAAGCATGTCATTATATTAAAATTTTATTTATAAATATTCTTTTTCTTCACATAAATCTTAGAAGATTTATATATTGTAGCTCAAACATACACCAACAAAATAATTTCATATAACTTGATAAAATCCATAGCTCAAACATATATCTCATTACCAACATCTATCAAAAGAAAGAAAGCAACCCAATTTGTTAATTTAGATGCACTTGGATTATATTTATTTACATTCATCAATAACAAAAAAAAAACTAGAAACTTAACTAAAAATATAAAACTAGAAACTTAACCAAAATACCAAGGAAGAGAAATAAAGAACTAACATGGATAGAAACTTATACTTCCCTCATGCCACTTGTTGCACTTCGAGGGCGTTACTTCTATCTTTTTCTTGTAAGCCAATAACAAGGCTTCACTACAGTCAATCTCTTACTTAGAAAATTTAAGCTCCAATTTCTGCAATAATGTGAAAAAAATGAAAATGAAAACTAATTCAAAGCATCTTATTATTTGTATTAAAAATATTCTAAGTTTATATTACAATGGTTATTGTACTTACCCTTTTACGGAACAGCCCAGCATATCTTATGCTGCCCAAGTGATGATTGTACACATTCTTCACTCTTTTATTCTTTGCTGCCTTACTTTTTTCTTGTAGAAAGTGGATATGATTAAAATGATTATAAGTACTCAATAATATTATTAAACTAATAGAATTATAAACATACTTAAAAGTCTTCAGACAAAACCTTATCAACAAAGCTCTTCTAGTCTTCCTTTTTAATGCCCTCATACTGAATAAGAGGCTTTTTCAATGAATTCAAGTTGTTTGTGTTAGGCAAAATATACTCATTTGCCAACTTACATCTAAAGGCCCTTAATGAAACTCTCATACATTTGAACACTTGGGTTTTGGCCTTAAGACTCAACTTGAACTTTTCCTAGAAATAAGTCCACACCTGTCTCCTTGATGTCTAGTGGCACTTTCCTCCAATCATCATATATGATTGGAACTCTTTCTCGTACAATCACCCTAATGTTAACTCCTCAAATCATTTCTCTTCTTTGAACTAGAACTTCATAGAAATTGTATGTGATCTCAATCTCGTCATTAAATCTTTTCTGTAAGTCTTTCTTCTTTGTAGGGTTTCGTCTTGGTCTTTCTTTGAGATCTGGATCATATGCCAACTCATAATTTTCTGCCATGTCTCCAACAAACTTGCAAATGCATAAAATAGATAAGTATATCAAATATCAATATAATATCCTAATAAAATAATAAAGTTAAAAAACAGATTAGTTGATATTTACATGAATAACATCATTATTTGATCTTACACAAATTCCTCATCACCCACATCCAACTTACATTCTGGAAGATTGTTGCATAATGGTGCATACACAACCATATCAACACACCCAGCCCCACTGAATAATTACCTTGTTCACTCACTGAAAAAACAATTAATTTACTATTATCTAGCTGGTCTTTCACAAAAAAAAAACACTTGCTTTGCATGGTCAACTAGAATAAAGCAATCAGATTTATAACTATCTGATCTAAATTAAATACAGCGAATCCTAACTCATCAATGTTAAACCCCTATCATCCACTAAATTACACTTGAAAAGGATTTTCTTAACCCCCAAATAATCAAGCTGCCAAATTTCATCGACAGCCCCATAAAAAGGCATATCCCTATAACAAGGAGTTTTGCCTTTTGAGGTCAAAATTATGTAAAGCTTTAGCAACAACATGAACACCATTGTTTTTTGTTACATGTTTGCTGTCCTGATCTCTTGAAGCAAAATTAAAACCATTAATACAAAGAGCCTTCACATGTCTCCATGCTTGAGTGTGGTTTGTTTGCCACCCACAATACTATTTCATCAGCTTATACATTATTTACTTTATCAATTGTTACCTATTGTTTCAAATCATCAAACCATAATAATTAGTTAAATAAGAAAAGTTTGTTTACATTTACTTGGATGCTTTTATACGTAATGAAGCTAATTGAACCCTTTCTTTTAGCCAATCAGCAAATGTACGAGTGCTCGGTTGGCAACCATAAAGGTTTTTTTAATTGATATGGGTGTTTTGATTGCAATAGGCCAAATGCTCCCTAAAATTATACCAATGAAATTAACAAAATTGAAAATAAGTGAACAAAAATTAAGAAAATTTTAAGTCACATACTTTATGTATGGTTGAATCTCATGAATGTACACCAAAACACACTGGTGTGTTTACGCCAATGTAGGGGCATCAGCCACCTTAATATTTTCATCTTTTAGTGGCCTTTTGATTGTAAAATCAATTAGACAACGAGTAAGCAGTCTAATTCATTCACAAGTTAAAAGGTATTCAACACAAAATTCAAGTGCTCCCTCAACCATATAGTACTCTGCAATATAAACTTTAGGACGGTTTCAGTTACGAACATAACCATTTATAGGCTTCATTTCTCTCTCAAATGGATGGATCCATCGAAGGTAAATTGGGTCACATAACCTAATTTCTTCCACTAGATGGATTGACAAATAGATCATTATATTACAAAAGTTAGGTAAGAAGTATTGATCTAAATTGTATAAGGTGATTTTAAGTTCCTTTTGCAATTGGTCGAAAAAATTAGTTTCTACTACTTTACACAAAGAATTAAAAAAAAAGCACAACCTGGTTATGACAGATCTCGACATTTTCGGGCAAACAATTTTGAATTGCCAATGGAAGTAGTTGTTGCATCAAGGTTGTTGCATCAAGGTATAACAATCATAAGACTGACATAACTCTATAACAAGATTTCTAGAGTTAGAACAATAACCATCGAGAACTTTCCCACTTTGTAAGGTTTGACAAATTTTTTTTTCTTACTTAAAGTGTATAAGGTAAGGCTAGGACTTTGTTTTGTTCATCAAGAGCTAATGCAATAGATGCTTTGTTTAATTTCTTTTTGAGCTCTGGATGTGTAAGACCTTTTCTAGCATTAATTCTATCCTTTTTCTTCTCCAGTTGATGAAGTAATGTGCCATAGATGTTCTCACACACATTTTTCTCAATATGCATCACATGGGGTTGATGGCGAACTAACAAGTGTTTCTAATATTTTATGCCAAAGAATATTGATTTCTTTTTGTATAACAACCAAGCTACATTCCATTAACCTCACCTTCACCCTCACCACGTTTTCGCTTTTTTTTTGGATTTTTTCCCCAAACTTGGTGTCAATATCGATAAACAAGTTTAAGATCTTCGAACTAGACAAAGGTTTAGAAAGGCTTTCAAAAAACTGACTTTGACCTATATACAACGATATTTTTTAATTATGTGACAGCCAACATGCACGTGTTTATCCCACAAATTGGACAACCATAATATCCCTTAACAAGACACCGGGTAGGTTCTTGTATGTTAGGAAGTCGCTAATTGTCCATATCAACACAACCCATACATTAAAATTTTGTTTCCTATATGCATCAAACACATCAACACCTACATCCCATAGGATTTTCAATTCCTCAATCAAAGTTGCTATATATACATCTATATCATTTCTAGGTTGTTTAAGGCTAGATATCGGTAAAGCCAACATCATGAACTTCCTCTTCATACACAATCATTGAGGAAGATTATATGTTATCAATGTAACCGCCTAAAGCAGCTATAAGTCGTGCTAAGTGTGCTATGTGGATTAATCTCATCGGATGATAAAGCCAACCGAAGATTTCTTGGCTCCTAGGTAAAATCAAGCCATTTATTGTCAATTAGCTAGCCAAGCCGGTGAATCTGCAAGTAGCGAAGCTTGCCATCTCTAATTCTTTTATTTTCATGCCATGTTAAGTTCTCAATAGTTTGTGGTCATTCAAATATTCTTTTGAACTTAGGAATCACTGGAAAATACCATAACACCTTTTTATGCACACGTTTTCTAATTTTTTTTGGATCCATCTTTTCTTGTTTGACATCTAGATGCTCTACAACTTGAGCATTCACTAAGATTTTTTAACTCATTCCAATAAAGAATGCAATTATTTGGACATGCATGTGTTTCTCTTAATGTAAGCCTAATAGCTTCATTGTTTTTCTGGCCTCATACATAGACTTAGGCATACTATTATCATTTGGCAATATCTCCTTCAGTACTTCCAATAAAGCTGTAAACCCACTTTCGGACTAGCCATAATGTCCTTTGATATTATACAATTTAATTAACCTAACAACTTTAAATGCTTTGAACTCGGATATAAGGGTTCTAAACATCTTCATCCATATCCTTAAAAGATCTAGGATCTTTATAACAATACTTGAAAGCATCATGAATCATGTCACCTAATTTACTATAATCCTAACATTTAAACAACTAATTTTGTGGCTGTTCTTGGTACTTTGCGGATGTAAGTTTAAGGTCCACCTTACCATGCCAATTCCAAACTAAATATCTTTCTAAAAAACCTTTTTTAAATAGATGTAGCCTTACTTGTTCAAAAGTCAAAAACTCCATATTACAACAAGAGGTATAAGGACATCCAATCGACATTCTATTTTCAAAATTAAGAATGAGAAACTCCAAGAAATCATCAACACCATCATAATACTCATAGGACAATATATCACAGATATCTAAGTTTTGTCCATATCATGTACTTTTACCTGTTCATTTATTAGATGTTGTTAGCCTAATAATTAAGTTAAATTAAATAGCACAAATAACTTCAAACTTTTCGGGCTTAAATTAAAAATACAAATTGCAGAGCAAGGCTAAGTTCTGTTTGTTTAAAGTCACTTAAATACATTTACACATTTAGCAAGCCAACAAAACATGTCGTACACATTTTTCAAAAATGAAACTAAAACCGTGCATCTAAATAATTAAAAAATGTCAATACAAGTAAAACTCATAACATAACAATAGTAGAAACTTATAAAAAGTGAGTGATTTGTAAGACCTACTAGATGAAACTGAACATATTGATTCAAGTGATTGGAACTACTCCATTGAAAGAAACATGCAAGATATAACAAAAAGCAATAACAAACTAAATATTTTGGTCGAAAGTCAATAATGAAATATTAAAAAGCAAACAAAAGTTTCCTAACAAACAAAATTTCCCTTTCCAAAAAATATAAATTTAAAGATCATGCAAAAATAAAAAATAAAATAAAAAAACCAAACAAGTTGTCTGCCATTATTGACAGTCCAACAAGTTTAAGTCAACTAAAAAAAATGTCAATAGTCTCCGTGACTTTGAAATTCAGTAAAGCATGCGAGTGATTCAAGAAATTGATCAGACAGAATACTTTAAACGTCGAAAAAAGCACCAGCTTATAAAACATTTACATATATTATAAGGAAACAATTAATTTTTTGAGAAGAAATGCCATTTCTTCTTTAGCAATTTTGGCATAGATACGCATTAATTATAGTGAAGAAAAAAATATAATATGAAACCTCTCCTTGCATGCCAAAAAGATCTTCAAATCATAACTGTAAAAGTGCTTCACAAAAAGTTTCAACTTCCCAAAACAATGCAATTAATATATAACAAATTTACAGCACCTCTTAATTTATATATTGATATTAAGAAATTTATTCAAATTGGCAAAATAACTAGAAGCCCAAAAAATAGGCGAAGCAATGTAACTGACGAACCTTTCAAAAACTTCAGGTATTTAACCAATCAAATAATATTCCACCACTTTTGCTCTTGTTGACTGCCTAAAAAAAGCTTGATCGTTGCTGTATAAGAAAATGATAAAACGAAACAAATAAATAATATATAAAAGTTATAAAACAAAATTAAGCCAATTTCGTAACAAATTAACATAACCCTTTTTTAAATTACAAAAATTAGATTTAATAATATAAAAGTTGACTAATACTGACTCATTTTTTTCTCTTGAGTTATATCGACCATCACTTTATCAAATTGATAGCAACACCAACATCAGCATGCATGAGCTACATATTATAATTTTACATAATTAACATTATAGTTTTGTCAAAATGTTCAAATTTGATAACATCATGCCGTTACATTAATTGTCAAAATGGTTAATGGTCAAACAAATGCAAACAATTAAATTAATTAATAAAATTAAAACAACTGGTTTAGAGCAAGCTACATATTATAATTATAATACAAAAGTAATAATCAAGCTGTTCATTCACTGATGCTAAAGAACTATTATTGGCTTTAGGTTGATGAATTGGGCCACCTGCATTCAATTTCATTCTCTCAAATGCTGACCCAATTTTCCACAAAGAAGAGCTAATAATATTAATGAATTGAGATTTTTTTATAAAAGAAAATTTTGTACCATTAGAAGATGTACCGAAACACAATAAAAGAAAAAAATGCCAATAATGGAAAAGATGATCATATATTATTTGTCATTTTATATAGAATTTTTATGAAGCAAAGGCATCTAATATAAAAGGTTTAGCATTTCCTAGGACCCAAATGATGAACTATCAAGTTTGCAGAAAAAATAAGAACTTTAAGAACCATTCTATAGTTAATTATTGCAACCAAAAACATGCATGAGCAAAATATAAACTATAAATTGAAAACATAATAATTAAAACAAATAAATGGTACCTTTAGAAAGGAATTGATTGGAGGGGAGAGAGAGAACCAAATCGTGATAGAAAGGAGTTGCTTTGCTTCAAGCTTGGTTGGGATTGATGGTGGGGCTTGGTTAGAATGTGCAGTATCAACGGTGGCGGATAAGATTTTAGGGTTTTGTTTAGTTAGCTTTGACAAAAAAGAAGAATTGAGAGGTGAAGAATGAGTGAATGACTTAGAAAAAAATTGGCTTCGATTTTTGTCTTAGCTAGGCTAGGATATGGGTTTAATTTAACTTTTAGGTTTTTATTTTAAACTTAAAAGCTTGGGTTTTGGAGGCCTTGGGCTCGAATTCTATCTAGAACAAGATTAGAATTAATATTTTTTTGACTAATATTTTAAGTGTCACTAAAAAAAATCCAATTTTTTTCTTAAACTTAAATGATTGAATTTTGGAGGTCCTGGGTTCGAGTTCTATTTGGAACAAGACTAGAATTATTAATTTTTTTTAATTGGTGCCTCAGTGTCATTGGAAAAAATTACAATGGCCTTTTTTTATAAAACTTAAAAGCTTAACTATTTGAGGTTCTGAGTTTGAATTCTATCTAGAACAAGATTAGAAGTACTTTTATTTTTTATTGATACCTTATTGTCACTACAAAAAATTACTATGGTTTTTTTTAACTTAAAAGCTTGACTTTTATAGGTCTTAGGTTTGAGTTCTATCTAAAACAAGATGAGAATTCTTGTGTTTTTTTATTGATACCTTAATGTAAAAGATATATGATGTCTAACTTATAGACACCATTATATTAGTAATTTGTGATACTTATATGTTAAACACGGAAAATGGTCATATGTATGCTTGCGTCTTGCTTCCTTCTTCTTCTTATCCTTTCTTCTTCCAAACCCCATTCCTTCTTCTCATCCTTTCTTCTTCTTAGTCATGTTTCCTTCTTCTTCTTCTTTTCTTTGCCATTATGTATGCTTATGGTCCAACCACCATTCCTTCTTCTTATCCTTTCTTCTTCTTTGTCAACTCCATTCCTTCTTTTTATCTTTTATTCTTCGTCGTGCTTCCTTCTTCTTCTTCTTCTTCGTTCTTCTTTTTCTTCTCTCGTATTTGATATTTGACAAATGATTAATGGCTGTATTTTATCCAATAATGACTATATTGCCCATGTATTTTTGAAATATATATAATTTTATCTTGATTTTGATTAAAAATCATTTTTGCCCCTGTAGTGTCAACATGATATTAGCATTGAACTAACAGTGTTAATGAAAATACAGTGAAATGATAGACACTAGAACTTCCTACTAGTCATTTGATATTTTATAATTTTTATAGTAGGTAAACAATAATAACCCTAGATTTTAGTCAAAATCTCCAATCATAACATGTAGGTATAAAAATGAGAAACCCATTGATTGGTTGGCTTTGGTCCAGTTCAAATAGTGCTAAAATAGTTATTTTTTTATATTTAACACCAAATGGTAAAATAGGAATGAACAAGGATACCTATGACTATAAGGGGTCAATGTGATTCATCCTTTATTGTGATAAAATTTTAGTGATTTTCCTTATTTTTGGGGTTTTACTAAGTTACAATTAATGTAACTTACATCCACCCTAAAACATGAGAAACGTAGTAGCACAATAGTACGACCCATTTGATTTTTACATTATTTTAGGTGGGTTGTAAGTTATGTTGATTCTCGGCCTCTTATTTTTGTATCCTATTGTATAGCAAAAGCAATGAATGAAGAATGAACATTGTGCAAGGCGAGTAAGCAAGTCACGTCTTTGTCACATCAAAGCTATACCAACTATCATAAGGACAACCAAGTAATGCCTCTAATTCAAAATGGATACCTATCTACAAGGGGCTTGTATAATATTTCTCCATAAAAGTTCCAATCGGGAATAAGCTAAAAGGCAAAAAAACACAAACTCTAATGCAATCGTATTTTGTCCCGTAGTGTGATGAAATCTGTGTTTTTTTATCTTTTAACTTATCCCTAGTTTTATTAAAGTTAGAGATCCTTGATTGGAAACACATTATAAACACATTATATGTATGTATGTATGTATGCATGTATGTATGATATTTCTTCATAAAATATATATATTCACACACAACATATATATTCACCTCGGTGTACTTAGAAAGGGGACTTTTTGGAGAATTTTTCTTTTAGGTCTTTTTGGGCTACTTCTTCTTGTTCCTTTATTTTAGAAATTATTCTTCTGTTTTAGTCTTTTTATATCTCTATTAAAGATCTTTATCACCTCACCTTCTAAATGAACTTCTTCCTTATTTTTCTCTTAGACAACTCATTTATCTCCTTTAGATTCATTTCGATTTTGATATTATTCATATCAACCATCTTTAATAAATTTTGCTGATATTGTATAGAAAATCATGTAAAACTTAATTTATATAGTGGATTAGAGATGAGATATTCTCATGGATGTAGGCCAATGTCAAATTTGTTGATATTGTAATTTTTGTGTGTTTTTTAACTTTGTGTTTGTTTTACTGTATTCTAATTTTAAACATAATCGTTTTTCATATAAGAGCTCCACATGGCTTACCTAAGCTCTACTTAGATTTTCAAGATGAACTCTCACGAGCTCTACATTGTTAATTTTATGCAATAGGTGTCAGTGCGCAAGTGGACAAAACAAGTAATATAATGATGAGTATTGAGATCGTCTCCACAGGGATTGGTGTTACTGGTTCTGCTACGATAATTTTATTCAATGCAATTACTAATGATTTAATAAAAGCAATTAAAATTAATAAACTAAAATTCAAATAAAATTAAATGACTATTAAACTAAGAATTCAGAAATAAGCAAATGTTTAACATAGATAATTAATCAATGGTTATAGTGTATTAGGGGATCTAAACTCACTTAATGACTATTGTCTTGTTTAGAAATTTATGGTTCAGTTCTTTATATCATTAAGCGAGATTCCTAAAGTATCCTCATTTGTCGCTTGGATTTCTTACACCTAAAATTGCAACCTAACAGTGACCAATTGCCAAGCCACAACTAGATATAGCATTACACATTCTTGGATCTATTAACCCTACAAGGTGAATCCATATGTCTAGTTCTTCACTAATTCTAGACTAAGCATGGCCCTATTCAAATTGATATTAAACCAATTCCGAAAACCCAATCTAGAACCAAGTATTGCTTTGATTTATTTCTACTATGCCGTCCTTTTTTAGGATCAAACCTAGCTTTTATCCCTAAATTGGTTGTCAGCCGAAATAGAGAATTAAATTAAGCACAATCAAAACAACATGCTACAACAAACACTGAGCAACAATAATAGAAGTTGAATCATTATTAAGATCGTTTATAACCCAACTACATATAAATTTAGTTCATACTTAATAGAAAAATATAAATATAAATTAGTTTAGCCATTGAGATCATCCTTAAAAGAAATAAACAAGAAATTTAAGAAATTAAGAACAATAATTTAATCCCAAAGAAGCTCTCTTTATTAAGTTGTGATCTACCCACTTTTCTTCACTGAACTCCTCGGTTTTAACCCTTGAATTTTCTTCTTTCTTTATTTCCTTGAAGCGCAAGGAATGACTTAGTTTCTGTTACGACCTCCCCTCTTTCTTGAATCATAATCTCCTTTTTATATTATGAGACCTAGGGTTACTCCTCAGTAGGTTAGGAATCTCTAATGAATCTATTTTAGTCTTGCCTCACACGCTAAAGAAGTCTCTTGCCACGTCAGCTCTACTTAATCCATAATCGCTTTAAGTTAGCCTTTTATCTGCGTGCTATAGCCTTGCTATAGCAACCCTGCAACAACTTTACTGTTGTAACTTGAGTTATTCCATCTGTTTCTTGATTCTTTATTATTCTTGCCGTGCTATTTGTTGCAGCATTCATCACTAGAATTTGCACAATTTAATTTCCTACATAAAATGCCATGAATGATAACATATAATCAACAAAAATGCTTTAGATTAATAAAACTAAACTTAAACATATGCTTATGCATAATCTAACTAAAATGATGCAAAAGATGAATATAACTCTCTAAGTAGTCATAAGTTAAGCCAAAAAGTGCTATGATAACTCTTATTTCATAGAGTTATCACGCCCTTAAACTTAAACCATTACTTGTCCTCAAGTAATGCAAACACAAAATTATGCAACTAATACCCAAGCTCTGTTATCTATACTGCTTTTAACTCATCAATCCTGAGATGAGATATCATCATTAATCATTCACAGAGTTACCAACCGCAGCTCAAGCATTAAACTTTCTTGCACCATGAAGTTGCATTTCTCTCAATGAAGTACTAGATTAGTTTCCTCACATCTTTTGAGTACATTCTCCAAGTTATGCAAACAATCCTCATAAGTTTCTCCAAACACTGAAAAATCATCCATGAAGACTTCTAGAGTTTGCTCCACCATATCTGAAAAAATGGACATCATGCACCTTTGAAATATTGCTGGAGCATTGCATAGGCCTAATGGCATCCTTCTGAAGGCGAAAGTTCCATATAGACAGGTGAATGTAGTTTTTTCCTAATCCTCTGGTGCTATAGTAATCTGGTTGTAACTCGAATAACCATCCAAGAAATAATAGTACTCTCGCCCTGTAAGTCTATCTAACATCTAATCTATAAAAGGTAATGGAAAGTGATCATTTCTTGTGGCTTTGTTTAACTTTCTATAATCCATACACACCTTCCATCCCGTCACTGTCCTTGTAGGAATGAGTTCATTTTTCTCATTTTCCACTACCGTTGTACCTCTCTTCTTTGGAATACATTGTACAGGACTTACCCATAATCTGTCTAATATTGGATATATGATTCCTGCGTCAAGCCATTTGATTATTTCTTTCTTGACTACTTCATTCATAATCGGTTCAATCTTCTCTCACATTTCTATAGAATTACCGTAGCAATCCTCCAAAGAAAATCTTATTCATGCATATTGAGGGGCTGATCCCTTTGATGTCTGCCATTGTCCATCCAATAGCCTTCTTGTATTTACCCAACACTACTGCCAAGCTTATTTCTTGATCTATATCCAAAGAAGATGAAATAATTACCAGAAGTGTATTATTGTCACCAAGATAGACATATTTTAAATGCAAAGGTAAAGGTTTTAATTCTAAAACAGGGGTGATTTAATTGATGGTTTAGATGGTTTTACTTCCCTGTTTGAAAGGTTTAGGGATTCGAATTGCTTGATTCACCAAGTTGCTTCTCTCTTATTAATGTTATCTTAAGTGGTTCAACAACTTCATCTTCCCATTCTTCAAGTATGTCAAGATCGTGTCCTCAACTTTATCTGCGACAATCAATGAATGTTTCTCACTATGACCAAATCCACAACATTAACAAAGTTACAATCTTCGACATCATCTAGACTCTTTATAGCTTCAAGCATATTGAATATAACTTGCTAGTCATTGACTCTTATAGCTAATTCTCCTTTTTAAACATCAATTAAGATTTTTCCCGTGGCTAAGAAAGGCCTTACCAAGATAATGGGAACATCTTTACCACTTTAAAATCTAACATGATGAAATCAATTGGAAATATGAACTTATCCACCTTCACTAGTACATCTTCATTCTTTCCTTCTGAATGAGCATGCGATCTATCGGCCAGTTGCAAAGTGACTGTTGTGGATCTAACTTCATTAACTCCCAATCGTTTAAATATTGACAAAGACATAAGGTTTATGCTTGCTCTTAAATCACACAATGCCTTGCCACTATATCTATTACCTATTAAACATGGGATTGTGAAGCTCCCTGGATCTTTCAATTTCTGAGGCATCTTACTTTTAAGCATGTGGCTACACTCTTGTGTTAAAGCAACTGTCTCAAATTCTCCCAATCTTCTTTTCTTTGTTAGGATGTCCTTAAAAAATTTGACATAATTCGACATCTGCTCCAATGCTTCCACAAAAGGGATGTTAATGTGTAGTTGCTTCATACTTCCAAGAATTTGCCAAACTATTTTTCTTATTTTTGCTTCTGAATTCTTTACGAGAATGGTGGTGGATGTCTGAATTGTTGTGCTGTAGTAGATTGTGCATTTTGCTTCACTTTCACTATATTCTGAGTTGATGCTTTAACATCTGTGTTAACTTATGCAGGTTCTGTTTGTTCTACCGGTGTTGTAGCATGGCTGTTTTCTTCAGTGTGTTGTTCATTGGAAGATACTAGCTCTTCTTCAACTTCGATTTCTTCTTAGTTCAAGGAAACTTTAACTCTTCTTTTCTAAGCAAGCTTACTAGTATGTGCACATCTTTTCCTAATCTTAAGTTGATGACCTTACACTGTGCTTTTTCTTCTCTCTTTGAATTTTCTGTATTACTTGGTAGACTACCCTGAGGTCTATTACTCAAGGTTGTAGCAAGTTGCCCCACTTGGTTTTCCAAGTTCCTCAATGACACTGCTTGGCTCTGAACAACTGCTTCATTTTTCATAATATACTCTTTAAGTAGTGCTTCAAAAGAGATGATCTAATCATTACTTGTGCTTCTTTGCCCTTGGTTTGATTGATGAAATTTGGGTGGTGGTGCAGGTCTGTTCTGTCCAATAGTTGCTGCATCATGCTAATTCTATTGTTGGTTTCCCCATGAAAAGTTTGGGTGCTGCCTCCATCTTGGATTATATGTATTTGAATATGGATTGCCTTGATTTGATTTGTTAAAATTTCCAACATAATTTACTGAAGCAGGATTTCCTAGGCAATTATCGAACACATACCCTTCTCCACAATACACATATGTTGCTTCAGCAACTTGATTTACTGCTGCTGGAACAGTGGACATAGCCTTCACCATAATTGTCAACGAAGCTACTTGGGCTGATAGGGCTGTCAAAGCATCCACATTGTGCGCTCATGCTGGTCATCTTGCTGCAGCTTGTCTAGTAGATGGCCACTGATAGTTATTGTTAGCTATTATTTCTAGGATTTCATAAGCCTCATTGTAAGACTTAGATAATAAATCACCATTTGCTGAAGCATCCACCATCAATCTAGAACTCGAATTCAACCCATTATAAAAATTTTCCAATTGAATGTAACAAGGAATACCGTAATGAGGACATTTCCTTAGTAACTCCTTAAACCTCTCATCATCATATATTTCATCTTCCAATTGATGGAAAGATGTTATTTCATTCCAAATTTAGCATTCTTGGTTGGTGGAAAGTTTTCATCAAGAATTTGTCCAAGTTTCCATGTGGTAATGGAATCTGGTGGTAGAGAGTTTAGCCAAGTTCTTGCTTTGTCCCTTAAGGAGAATGGGAAGAGTCTTAACCTTAATGCTTCCTGTGATGCTCCAGCAATCTTAAAGGCATCACTTACTTCCAAGAATAGCTTAAGATGAAGGTGTGGATCTACATATGGCAATCCATTAAACTGTCCCACCGTTTGCAACATTTGAAACATCATCGGCTTAAGTTCAAAATTTACAGGTTGCACTTCAGGTCTGATTATTCGACGGTTGCACTTCATAGGCTCTTATGGCTCTAGCTCTGTCATCTGCCATAACAATGACGTTATGATTCCCTGGTTGCCTTTGGTTATTCTGACTTTCATGACCTCAAACAACATTAACCGGTTCAAGTAATCCTTGTTGATTTAAGTGTCTCATATCTGTAATTCAGCCATGTTTGTAGCAGATTTTGATTGTCTTTGCTCTCTTCTCAATCGCTTGCTGTTCTTTCTATCTCTGGATCAAATTGATATTCAATTGATTTATATTTACGCATTCAAAGGTTGCTAGAGCAAGTCTGTTAACACAATTAAAATAAATCAAATTAGCACTGATTAAAATTAAATTCACAAGAATTTATAAATAATCAATCCCTGGCAATAGCGCCAAAAATTTGTTGTTAATTTTATGCAATAGGTGTCAGTGTGTAAGTAAACACAACAAGTAATATAATGATGAGTATTGAGATTGTCTCCACAGGGATTAATGTTACTGGTTTTGCTACAGCAATCTTATTCAATGCAATTAATAAAAGTAATTAAAATTAATAAACAAAATTCAAATTAAATTAAATGACTATTAAACTAAGAATTCTGAAATAAGCAAATGTTTAACACAGATAATTAATCAATAGTTATAGTGTAGTTGGGGATCTAAACTCACTTAATGACTATTAACTTGTTTCGTAATTTCTAGTTTAGTTGCTACAATATCTACTACAGCATTGAACAGATTCCTAAAGTATCCTCATCTGTCGCCTGTTGGATTTCTTACAACCAAAATTGCAACCTAACAGTAATCAATTGCCAAGCCACAACTAGATATAGCGTTACACATTCTTGGATCTATTAACCCTACAAGGTGAATCACTATGTCTAGTTCTTTACTAATTCTAGACTAACCATGGCCCTATTCAAATTGATATTAAACCAATTAAGGAAACCCAATCTAGAACCAAGTATTGCTTTGATTTATTTCCACTAAGCCGTCCTTTTTTAGGATCAAACCTAGCTTGTATCCCTAAATGGATGGTCAGCCGAAATAGAGAATTAAGTTAAGCACAATCAAAACAACATGCTACGGCAAACAATGAGCAACAATAATAGAAGTCAAATCATCATTAAGAATGTTTAGAGCCCAACTACATATAAATTTAGTTCATACTTAATAGAAAAATAAAAATATAAATCAGTTTAGCCATTGAGATCATCCTTAAAAGAAATAAACAAAAAATTTAAGAAATTAAGGACAAGATTTTAATCCCAAGGAAGCTCTCTTGATTAAGTTACGATCTGCCCTCTTTTCTTCACTGAACTCCTCGGTTTTAACCTTTGAATTTTCTTCTTTCTTTGTTTCCTTGAAGTGCAAGGAATGACTTAGTTTCTGTCAGGGCCTTCATCTTTCTTGAATTATAATCTCCTTTTTATATTATGAGACCTAGGGTTACTCCTCATTAGGTTAGGAATCTCCAATGAATCTGTTTTAGTCTTGCCTCACACTCCAAGGAAGTCTCGTGCCACGTCAGCCCTACTTAATCTGTAATTGCTCTAAGTCAGCCTTTTGTCTGCATGCTACAACCTTACTGTGGCAACCCTGCAACAACTTTACTATTGTAACTTTAGTTATTCCAGCTGCTCCTTGATTCTTTATTATTCTTGTCGTGCTATTTGTTGCAGCAGTCATCACTAGAATTTGCACAATTTAATTTCCTACATAAAATGCCATGAATGAGAACATATAATAAACTAAAATGCTTTAGATTAATAAAACTAAACTTAAACATATTCTTATGCATAATCTAACTAAAAAAGATGCAAAAGATGAATATAACTCTCTAAATAGTCATAAGTTAAGTTTAAAAGTGCTATGATAACTCTCATTTCATAGAGTTATCACTCTACTAAACTCTTTTATAAGTTTTCTTCAACTCTTCTAGGCTCCACTAAGCTATCTATAGCTTGAGATCACATGAGCTTCTTATCTAATTTATCCATCCCCGGATGAAACTACAAGCACTTTCAAAACCTATCTTAGACTCTCTAAACCTTCAAATCTCCAAAAACCTCTCCGATGCTCAACTCCCCAAAGAGCACCTCAACCATATTGCTAAACTAATTAATGACTTATCTCACCATTCCTCACTAAAAGAACAAATCTTCGTTGTGTTTTAATTCATGTTTACATCATCAAATTGAGTTATTTGATTAGTTATTTCAACATTATCATTCTCATCGCTCATCATATTTCAAACAAAATAAATGTATTTTATTAACAAAATTTTTTTCATTTGTTGAAGATTTCTTGAATTTTTTTGTTCACATTTATTAATAAAATTTATTGAAAAAATTAAATTCATCTACCTAAAAAAATCAAGGGATACTATCAAATTATTACCTAATTTTTTCTAACACATAACTTCACCACCAAAGAATTCTAACAATTACTTTTACCCCTTTGACGTTTCAAATCTTATTATTTTACTACCAAATCCTTAAATTCTTTGGTGGAGAAATAAGACATCACAAAAATATTTGATGGTAGCTTGATAGTATCCCAAAAAAACCAAAAGACAAAAAGGTTACTTTTGTTATTTCAAGTTTTCATTAGGGTTTGGGATTTGTTCTATATAAACAGACAAATGATTTTCTGATTTGTTAAATCTAATAAATACAAGGATAAAAATGTTATTGTCCAAAACATGACTCAAAATGCTGAGGTGGCAAGAACACAAGTATAAAATGCTAATGAAAAATATTGAAGAGAGTTGTGAGAGGGGCACCGCAGGAGTGCGAAGCCGAGAGCAAGATGGAAGGAGACGACAAAGATATGATTGAAACAGAGAATAAACAAGTAGTAAGTAGTTTATGCTTCTTTTATTCATTTCTTCATTTTCTTTCTTAAATCTTTTTTGCCCAATAATAGGTGATAATAGTGACAAAATTTTAGGTTTTCTTGTAATTATATTTCGTAATTTTATTGCAGGAGCTTGATGACATGAAGACACGATTAAAGGAGATAGAAGAAGAAGCCACTGCTCTCAGAGAGATGCATTCCAAGGTTGGAAACGAAATGGCTTCCAAACAAGGTACTTTTTTTTCGCTTTTTAATTATTAATTTTGTCAAGAATAAATAAATTATGTGATGGGTATTTGCTATTGGGCTAAATGTGACCTTAGCAAAATTTCTTGGCTACATTTGATTTATTATTATTATTTAATAATGTTTCTTATAGTGTTGTTAGTTTGTTAGTTCTTTGTTAATCATCTAGAGATTTCTTTAAAATATAGTTATTATATTAAAAAATAATAATAATGAAGGTTTTTGTGGGATTTCTTTAACATGTAGGTACTATCAGAAACTTAAGCTTAATGGGGAATCTAGTTGGTTTTAAAAGATTATGATAAGAAAGTCGGTAGATTGTGTACCAATAGAGATACACAATTTTATCAGTCCAGCTTTTACTTGATTTTAAATGATATTTAGATGGCCCGTGGGCATGGTAAAGTATTTTCGATGAATCTCTGCCAAGGTGGGCTTGTTTTTTAACTTTTAAAGGGGAATGAAACAATGAAATAAATCTAAATTATATTCAATTCCTGTGTTTCTTTCGGTGTTGCGGGAGTAGTAGCTCCACAAAAAAAATTTCTGCTTGATAATTAACTTGTTAGTTTGCAATGCATCCATGATAATAGATTAAGATTCTGATTACTAACAGATGATGACTATTTCTTTGATCCTTCTATATTTTCTTCTTGTTTCACAATTGTTTGATGCATTTTCTTCTTGGGCATGTTGATGAATTAGTTTGATAACTAGGAGTAATACTAAATATCATATCTAGTTTGCTTTGTAATCTTTATTCAATTCTATGTGAGATGTTGGATTTCATTTGCCACTAGATCCTGCTACTGGAGGTTCGTCTCAGGCAAATCGGGAGGAAGTAGATTCTCGATCGATCTTCGTTGGCAATGTAAGGCTTCATTCACTAATTGTGTGACTTTGTAAATATGTCATTCCATTGTGTGTGTGTGTTTATAGATATATGTTTCTTTTTGTTGTTTGATTCCTGATGCTGAGCTGAATGCTCTGTTGCGAAGATTCTTAAATCAAGCACTTTAAAATCCTTGAGTTTTTAAATCAACAATATTCTTAATTCCAAAAATACATGTGTAGATTTTTAATATCCTCTTAATTGGACTCGTTACATGTTGGGCCATCAATTGGTCATTAAATCTACTTGTCCTTGACTTTATAATTTCTTTTTGCCAAAGTGAATGCTGCAACTATTATAATTAGATATTTGTACACACACTAATACTTGTATGATAGTCTGTAAGTGCCTAATTCACAACCAATGTGCATGTATATATATATGATATGGCTAACTTAGATAAGTTGCTATCCTGAGTTGATTCCTTTTTTCCAATATCTAAGGAATTTAAGCATGTAACCAATGACAGTAAAGTTTTTTTTGTCAAGTGATGATTGTTATTTGCATTCATTTGGTGAATAATAAGTTGTATTTCTGAGCAGGAAACTTATCTTTATGCTTAAATGGCATAGACGGAGTTGCATCTGTTGTCCACTGATTCTTTTTTAGTATCATCATGTCTCAAATTACATTAGGCTTCTGTAATGCTTTGATGAGAAAGTGATATCTATATTCTGCTAAAACATAATGCATGTCTATGCATAACTCTATAAGCCAGATTTTATTTGGTCATTATGAAATAACCTTGCCCTTTAAAATGTTTCATGTTTTCAGATTTTTCTGGAAAAAGCTGGTAACTGTTTTGTCAACCAATCATGATATATTTTTCTGTATAAATCCCAATCAACTTGGAACTTTTTTGATATAGCTCTAAGTCCATTCTTTCTACCTCTCTTTCTACTTTTGGCTATTTATGTAATCGATATAGTATCATCTTCACTGGCCACAAATAGTCTCGGGATTAATCTAGATTTGCAGGTGGATTATTCTTGCACCCCTGAAGAAGTACAGCAGCATTTCCAGTCATGCGGGACAGTAAATAGGGTCACTATTCGTACTGATAAGTTTGGCCAACCAAAAGGTTATGCATATGTCGAATTTCTTGAATCTGAGGCTGTTCAGGAAGCGCTTCATCTGAATGAATCTGAACTTCATGGCCGTCAATTGAAAGTACAGCAACTTTTTCCCCCCTTTTTTTGAGAGTTATACTCCTTTTTTGCAGTTGAGTTGGTTTTGCATTGAAGATTCCATCTTCTCTTCTTTTTCTTTTGACCTATATTTCAACTTATAGCTTTTTCATATCAATGTAGGTAACGGTTAAGCGGACCAATGTACCTGGAATGAAACAGCATCGTCCTCGCCGACCCAACCCTTTCATGGTCTACCAATCTAGGGGTGCAATTATACCGCCTTTTTTCTACTCTCCATATGGTTATGGGTATGCAGCTATCAATTGCCATCACACTTGTGGACTGACTTTTGACACTTTTTCCCCCTTCATGTGTCATCTGTGAATTGTTAACATATTATGAATCTTGGCACTTTATTTCACAGGAAGATTCCCAGGTTCAGAATGCCAATGCGTTACAGCCCCTACTACTGAAGGCTCAATTTTGCTTCACACAGCACTGGTTGTACAGTGGACACATTCACGTCAAACGATATCCCCTCATCCTTTTCATGGATATGTTGGGTTTTGAAGATTGACAAGGAAATCTTGCACTGCCTGGTGTCAAAAAGAAACAAATATTTAGGCTTGTTAATGGAAAAGAGTCTCAGTGTAATTATTATGCTTGTGCGGTGTTATTGATTAACTAAGTTCATATTTACATTTCTTCATGTTCCCTTTTTCTAAGTGTTATTGCTCATTAAAGTGTGCGGTTGCATGTCTCCCTTGCAAGCTGCCTTTGAAGCTCAGCTGTCATTGAATAAAAGAAAGCTCGAGTTGTGAACTATAATGGACTTGTATTGATATTGAATTGAAAATCGAAGAAAACACTGTAAAGTCTTTGCTTTTGAGGGTGTGTTTGGCACATCACATTAAATGGGTTGCATTAGCTAATGCAATGCAATCTTGTATAGAGATGGCCAACGTGGCATGGCACGTGTTCGTACAGCACGGCATGGTACGAGCATGTTTTGGTAGGACACGCAGCACAGCGTGGCAAAGCACAGACAAGGGTTGGGCTGAGCTGAGAATTTTAGGCACGAAGGTCTTAAAAGCACGGTACGATTATATATGGGCTTAAGCATGGCACGTGAAAACACATAATAAGCACACTTTATTGGTGGGCTTGCGCGCTGTACGTGTGCCATCAATAACACAGTAATGAAAAGTAAATATAAAATGTTATGATTTTACAAATAAATTGAAATTATTTTAATAAATTGAAATTATTTTATTAAATTAACATAGGTTTTTTTTAAATTAATTTAAGTCTTAGTTTAAAAATATATATTCTAATTGTTTTATATTTATAATTTATTAAATGAATAAATCATATAATAATTTTAATAAATAAAATTATAAATATCATAATTTTATAAATGATAAATCTAAACTTTTATGTCTCTAATATTTCATTTATGAAATCATAAATTAGTCAAAGGATTATAATATAGTCGTGTAATTTTAATTTTTATTAATCATTACCATGATCTATGGAATTAGATTTATGTATTTTTGTATTATATTTGGTTATTGCGAAATTAGATAATATAGTTGTGTAATTATGTTAGTGAAATGTTAAATTGTTCACTTAATAAAAATTTATTACTATTATTATTATTGTAAATGCATGGGCTGATGATCTAGAAAAAAAGTCACGTGGGCTTAAAAAAGTATGCCAAGCACATAGGCTTCAACAAATCACGCTAGGCACGTGGACTTGAAAAAGCACGCCATCTAAGAAAAAAATGATTGCAGGCTTTTTTTGACACGGCCCGAGTACGGCACGTGTGGGCTTGTGCCATAGGCCGTGCTCGGCCTAAACAAAAAAAAATGGGAACGGCACGGTCTGGCCCGTTCACATGGTGGGCCGTGTCATGCTGGCCCATGGGCCCTCGTGGGCCTTGTTTTGATGGGGTTGACCATTTTTAATCCCATGTTTAGTAAATCTTCTTATAATACACCATAATTTGAACAGTGCCGCATTAAATAAACTTGCGAGGTGGGTTTGTGTAATACGGCACTGTTGACATTAATTTTTTTAAAATTTCTTTAATTAAAATAATAAAAACTAAATAAAATTATATAACATTAAATAAAATTAAAGACTCAAATATGTTGTTGCTGGTGCTGATGAATTGTCGGCGACAGTTCAACAATTGTTGGTCACCAGTGGTCGTCGCATCGTGTTTTGTACTAAATTTGGTATCATTATAATTCTTATTGTTGGAGATACGCAATGGTACAATAATCATTAACAAAAAACTTTCGCTTGCTGTAAATTTACAGTTAAAATTTGAAAGCCTAAACTTAAATTGTAGATTTATGGTGAATGAAAATTCCTTTGCCGATAATAGTTATATCATTGTGTAGCCCTAACAATAATAATTCTAATGATATCAAAGTATAGTTTAAATATTATTAAAGTACAACGGCGTGTGGTAGCCGGTGGTGAAAATTGTTTATTTTAATTATAAAAGTTTAAGTTATTAGTTGAATATAGATAATAAAAAAATATAAATGAATTTTAAATTATTAATTTAATATAAATAAAAAAATATATTATTGTTATGCTAAAGGGCTACACATATTGTAATTTTAATGATAACAAACATGTATGTGTCTTATGTGATTTGGTTAATATTGTATTTCACATTTTCACTAGTTCTTGAAGGATAATATTTATGCAAGTGAATCAAGTGAAATCAAGCTCAAAACACTCAACGGACAATGGCTCGATTAAGAACAAAGTTTAGTACAACGGAACTATTATTGGAACAAATTCTTGTAAAGCCGGTGTGATTTGATATATGCATGGTTTAGCATTTGGAAAGCTCAAACATTATTAATAAATCATTATTATCCATAAACCAAAATGTTTTATAATTTAAGATTTGGGTGTTTTTCAAAATTTGGATTAAAATTGAAAAAGTTTTGAGAACCTTGAATTCAATAAGCATTATGCTAAAATACTAAAGTGGACCTATTTGTAAAGTTTTATGATGTTTTGGTCCCCAGTAAATTATAGTAAGGTTTGGGCCAAAATATAATTTTGGTAAATAGTATTACTTTAGCACAATTCAAATTGCAATGGTAACTTGCACTGTAGTAAGCGACAATTTGGCTAATTTAGAGGCTAGCAGGCTACTTGCTGTTTTTGTCAATAACGGCTAGTTTTTGTGTCCAAACTATATAAACTCAAATCCAATTCAAATTTAGTGACTTTTGCAAGCAAAAACAAAGACCATACAACATATTTTGAGCTTCCATTTCGAAAATCATCATATATTAAATCTCTATTGTGCTATCATTTGTATATCCACTCTAAAAAAGAGTATTTGTTGTAATCTTTGAATTCATTGTCAAATTTGTGAGTGTATAAGTGTGAGAAACGCTTGGATGAAGAGATTGGGAGATAATCTCTTGTTGTAAAGGTTTGTTGACATCTTGGAAGTCAATTGTAAGAACTTAAAGCCTTGGGAGGCTTTGATAGTGAAATCCTCAAGCTTAATTTGCTTAGAGGCCTGGACATAGGCGGGGATTGCCAAACCACGTAAAAATCATTGTGTTTGCTCTCTCTTCCTTTACTCTTTTATTTTTGAGCATTGTTAAATTTATTGCTTTTGATTCCATTAAGGCATTAGAATAAATTGTTCGGTGGTTTTAAGTTTTAAAAAACCAATTCACCCCCCTCTTAGGTTGCATAACTTGTATTTCAATTATTTTATATAATACAATGCATAAAACACCAAATATAGTATTACATTAGAGCTTAATACAATATAATATAATACATACTAATGCAATAAAGTTAATATAATACAGTCCTATGTGCCAAAAGCACCCTCAAGATTTCCTGAGAACAACAGTTTGGGATTGTTGATGGTCAATAGTAATGTTGAGAAATTAAAAGTTAATTTTAGTATGCAGTAAATTTTTTTTTTTTAAAAAGTCACTTGGCAAATCACAAGATTAGCTTTTGAAAATTTAATTAGCAGTTTTATTTGCAAATACAATTCTAATATAGCTTAATATAAATTACACAAATTTAAAATTATCCTTATACAAATTATTCAAATTCCAACTCTAATTATGAAAATAAAATCATTAGAATTTAATCTAAATGATTTTTTTAGTATTTTTATTTAAATAACAAATAATTTTTACTGTAAATTATTATGAGATAAAAAAAAAATGCAAAAATTAGAAAAGTACAAATATTATATATTAAGAATACTTGTTATTTTGTGACAGTAAATTATTTTTATAACAAAATGAAAATTGTATTGTACAAATGCTGTGCATATTCTTATATTTCATGTATATACGATATAAACTTGATAAATTTTTAATCTTGGACCAAGAAAAATCTATAAAATAAATGAACACTAAAAAAATTAATTAATTAATTAATTAATCTATTAATTGATTAATTAATCTATAATTTTAGTGGGATATTCTTTATTTTAAAAATTCTTTGTTTGTTTATCTTTTCATCTGAATTTTGAAAAATATGTCAATTTAACGATCTGAATATATAAGTCTGAATATATCTAATATCTTTTTATTGTAATTAGCAAAATTAAATAATATAATCTTACAAACTAACTATATTTCATGTAATTTATTTAAACAAATACCATTTAATTGAGACGATAAAATCACTATTGTAAAAATGATAAGTTTAACGATCGAGGCCCGCTCATATCGAATGGGGCGAGGATAGGATTGTTGTAGATATAAGGAAAAAAATATAAAATTCCAATTACAAAGTCCTCCTAAACATATTATATAGGTTTAGTGGCATTTTAGTTAAATAATTAATTTATGAAGTGAGTTTTCTATAGGAAACTATAGGATTTTTCATTTTTCTATAACGTATCGTGTATTTCATGTTTTGGCCCCCTCATTTTTATAAGTTTTGTATTATAGGCAGCCCCATTTATGATTTGTTCATTGTCAATGCTTTTGGCCATCTTAGTGTAGTGACATACTAACATGCAAATTTTTTGTTTTTTGTTTTAAATTATGATAATAGTTAGGGATGGCGATAGGGGGAGGGGAGGGGGATTGACATCCCCGTACTCATCCATGATTTTCTAAATATGTTCCCGTTCCCGTCCCCTCCCCTCCCCATCAAAATTGCTTGAGGGGATCTCTGTCCCCTCCCCGAATAATAACAGAAGATCTCAAAGGGTCTTCAATCTCCGAATAACTAATATCGTTTTAGTTTCTAAACTTAATTTAATCATATTAACCTAAAAATATATAAAATAAAATGAGATTATCATGGATGGGTCTTATTTCATTCTACTCCATCAAACTTTTGGTATTCAAATAATAATTTTCAAAACAAAAATCAAATAATGTGATTTTTATACAATATTGACATGAATGCTGTCCATGAACAATGATACCTCTTGGCCATCAACTATGCCGCAACGAACGCTGCGAGCAGAGCTGTTGGTTGACATCACGACGAGCTGGGCTACTCGGTCACCAACAACATGAATAATTTGGAAATGATGAGTGAGACTGTGAGAGAGTGGCTTAGAGTTTGATTTGTGGATTATAAGCTTGTAGGATTGTGGATTTTGGGCTGTAGTTAAGTCTAAATTATATTAAAATCATTAAATTAACTAATATTTATATTATTTGTATAAATATTTAGATATTTGTTATTTATACAAATATTTAATATTTTATAATTTAAGTTTTATTATTTATTCACTAATAATTATACAAATAAAATAAAAAATAAAAATAAAAATGGGGAAGTGGGGAAATGAAGAGGGGATGGAGATTTCACCTCATCCTCGTCCCTTCTCCGAATAAGAAATTAGGTAAAAAATCATCCACACTCCTTCATCGAATAAGAAATTAAGTATAAATTTGTCTCCGTACTCTCTCCAAATAAGAAAAATCTCCCAAGACCTCGTCCATGTGGGAATTTCTACCATCCCTAATAATAATAGCAGACGTATGTGAATTTGAATCTCCTAGGCTTGAGTTTTTTTTATCGTGTTTCTTTACCCGACACGCCTCATTACACTTGTAAACATGCAGGAAGAATGCACTTCCAAAATGCTCAGCGGCTCGGATTGCAGTCTTATACACCCCATACTTCTATGAGAATGTACTACTTTTTCTCACATATTTAGTTTGAGGGAGAAAAAAAAAAAAGAAGAGAAGGAAAAATAAGAGAAAAAGAAAAAAATTATAAGTAAAAAAAAAATTGAACTTAAAAAAAAAAATTGAAATTGATCTTTTTTTTCTCTTATTTTCTTTCCTTCACTTCTTATTCCATTCTTTTTCTCTTCTCTCATTTCTTTCAACTAAACATACATTTATTCAGTCCCTTATAATCATTTTTATTTATGTTATTATCATTTCCTATTTAAAATACATAGACAAATACATTGAAAAAGAAAAATACTTTTAATACCGAATTACTCGAGGAAAAGATGAATTATCTTGTTTACAAACTAGATTTGATTCTGTAAAAGTACTTTCCAACACTCAAGTGTTTGATCAAAAAACTTAAAAAGTAAAAGGTTGGAAAGTTGGGGAATTTTGCTCAAGTATGTCAGTGAGAATCTTGATTGAAATCGGTCTCTAAAGTCGCATTTTACTCATTCGAACTGCTATTTATAGCCGGATGCTGAAAGTTCGGATCGAAATTAAGTTCGCATTTTACTCATGATGTTAGTGCTCATTAAGCGCCTTTTAATGAATCACGCGATGCTAGGCAGGCGCCCTTCCTCTTATTTTCGAAGCTCGCGACATGTCACGTGATGGTTTAAGTGACCCACGAGCCGTTTTAAGTGATGTTCTAACCCACGGTTTAGACTACCGAAATGTTATATTTTTTTTTAATGGGTAAATTTGGAATTATATTTTTTTTAATGGGTAAATTTGGAATTACTCTCTATTTAGAGTAATTATCTACAATTTACTTTACAAAATAAGAAAATATTAATTTATCTTCCAAATTTAATTATCTCTATTAAATTTAATATTAAAATGGGCAAAATTATATTTATACATTTTGGTAACAACTAATTAATTGGAAAAAATCAAATTGGCTCGGGGCATTTTCTTCTACCTCTTCTTACCCCTTTTTACCCTGAAAAGCAAGGGCACCTTGTGTCCTTGAACCGATAACTATCTTTCGGCTAATCTAGCCTCCTCCGTCCCACGGGACCAAGGGAATGAATAATTTTTTTTAAGCGTATTGCCAAAAAAGAACACAGTCTAAATAAAATAGTCAATTATATGAAATATTTGATTCTTTTCTACTTGGGCCCGTCTTTATCACACTTCTTTTTCCTTTTTTTAATGATATAATTTTCGTGGAAAAAAAAACACAAAAAGGGAGTTTAGAACTTATTCCCTTCCCTTTTTCTATTTCGTTTCAATTATTTGGTTTTTTTTCTAAACCTTTCGTAAACAAGGAAAGTGTAATGCGGCTAGGTGGTTGTAAAAGTAAGGCAGTCGATTATAGAAAAGACAGACTCGAAAAGACAGGTAAATAAAAAAGTATTAGTATTCAAGTAAAGGAATTCTTTTGATTGAATCAGGAATCCAGATTTTTATTTGGTATGTGGATAAAAGAGCTGCCTATGTTATACTATTTGTTTTAGGTAGATTTTGGGAGGGGAAAAAAGAGACAACCAAAACCTATCTAACAACAATGTATTTGTTTTTTTGGGTTTGAGAGGTACCTCGCTTGGTTGTGGATTGTGGGCTGTCTTGAGCTTTTTAATGAAGGAAGAAGGATGGGAGATGGCTGATAATGGAGAGAGGCTGATAGTTGAGTGGAAGAGCTTGGAGAGGTGCCTTAAACCTACAAAATAAAGAGATTGAGGTTAGAGGTGGAGTCGGCGGTGGTCGGCAACCACACTCTGCCACTCAAGTCAGCAACTTAGGCTTTTTGTGGAATGAAGAGCTTGCAAGCTCTCTGAAAATATGGAGAAGAAAGGTCGAAGAGGAGGACCTCAGCCTTATGTAATATGTGTGTGTGTATAGTGGTCAATGTATGAAAGAAAGAACCTGGCTTCCCTTACATAATACTGTTGGGATACCTCACCATGTTGTACATTTTCTAATGGCGATTTTGTTGTCAATTCTAGGACATTGTTTGTCCTTTTGTCTTCTTTTTACTTTTTGGGCCGTTAGAATAACCCATGGAGAACAGTGGAGCCGTTATTAGTAGATTTTGTCATTTTGTACACTTTGAGTATACTGCAGAGCTGTATTCAATATTCCTGCAAAGGTTGTCTAGATAGCTGTAACTAAGGCAGCCTAGGACCGCTGTCCTGGAAGAGATACCTTTACCTTTTTGACAGAGATGACAGATGTTTGTCCCCTCTTCATTAATGAGATATTTCCTATTTGATTTTTCCAAATTAAATATTATCTTTTAGCAATAGAGGCATCTTACATGGCGAACATTTTGGATATTGCTTGATCATCTCGCTTTTTGTATGGTGTGCTTTTTAACTCCTTTGGTGTATCTGGGGTATCTTAGGTTCCCCTCAGGTACCCAAGGTACCCTAAATAGCCAAAGTTAGATGGGATAGATTGGGTACCCTGGGGTTTCCTCCGGGTATCCTAGGTATCCTTAGTTACCAAAGTTGCTTGGGACAGGTCGAGTACCTTAGGGTGCTCCCCGGATATCCTAGGTATCCTTAATGACCAAAGTTGCTTGGGATAGGTCGGGTATTCTGGATACTCCAGGTTGTCACTTTAGCCGCAAAATTCCTTATTTCACGTATGGCGCTTCATTATTGCTTTTTTCTATTTCTTCCACAAACAACATCCCCCTAGTTTCTTTTGGCGAAAATAATTGAGGCAAAAGAAACTTTCGAAAAAATCATGAGCGACGCGTGGTTTTAATGCAAGAAGAAGAAATATAGTGATATCTCTTCTTTTCTTGTCAGTCCAAGGTTTTGAATTTAAAAAAAAATTTAAGAGGCAGTTCCTCACTTAGAAAAATAAATTGCTAGCTTATAAGGGGATTTGTAAAGTGTCCCATTTATTCAGCCTAAGGGGAAAACGGGCTATATAACAGCCAATGTCACTCACAATCTCTCTGAAAGTTTCTTTTGCCTCAATTATTTTCACTAAAGAGAAACTAGGGGATGTTGTTTGGGGAAGAAATAGAAAAAACAATAATAGAGTACCACATGTCAATTTGGAAGTTTTCGCTTAAAATGGAAACCTGAGATATTCGGGATACTCGATCTATCCCATGTAACTTTGGCTATTAAGGGTACCTGTGGTACCCTAGTGGAACCTAAGGTACCCCAAATATACCAAAGCAGTTAAGAGCACTACAAGAAATTCAGCCTTTAGCGATGAAACTTTTAGCGACGACAACAATTCCGTCGCTAAAAGTCACTTTTAGCGAGGAAAATATAGTTTCGTCGCAAAAGTTAGAAGGAAAAAATGAAATTTATTTATTAGTTTTAGCAATGACATGAAATCATCACTATATGTCCGTTATTGCGACCAAAATTTGTTTTCGTGGCCAAAAAATTTTAGCGATAAAAACCATGTTGGCGTGCAAGTATTTAGCGACCAAATTTTAATTTTTGGCGACGACATTTTTCGTAGCCAAAAGAACAAATTCAGCGACAAATGGTCAACATATAGTGACGAAAGTTTTCCTAGCTATAGATATGTATGGCGATGAAAATAAAATAGTCGCAACAGATACTTTTAACGACGACAAATATCGTTGCTAAAAGTCTCTTTGGCGACGAATTATGAATCGTCGCCATACATATCTTTTTACGATGAACTATCTTCATCGCTAAATGATAGCTTTAGCGACAACATCATTGTCGTGGCCGAAAGTTCTTTTTAGCGACGAAAATATATTGCGTCGCCAAAGGATTGTTTTAGTGACGACAATTTGTCGTTGCCAAAAGCTTGTTTTTGCGACAAACTTATTTTCGTGGCTAAAGATACTTTTTAGCGAGGACAATTTTTTTTGTCGTGGTAGATGGGATTTAGCGACAAAACAAGTAGCTTTTAGCGACGAATACCTTCGTCGCTAAAAGTTAACTTTAGCGACAATTTGTTTTTGTGGCCAAAACCCAAAAGTTGATTTTCGCGACGAAAACAAAGGTTGTTGCCAAAGTATTGTTTTAGCGACGACATATTGTGGTCACCAATAGTTTGTTTTTGCGACTAAACTATTTCCGTCGCTTAATATTTTACAATTCGCCAATATTTTAGTGGGGACAAATATAATGGCTCCTTATTCTAAAATATAAAAAAAATATTTAGGCCAATAATTTTATCACCAATACTCATTTTTGCGGCAAAATTATTGTTTCATCTAAATCAAGTAAATTAAACAATTTTATAAATTTAGAGTGCATTTTCAATTACTTGAATTAGTGATCACGATTAATTTTTTATTAATTACTAAGTAATATAATTTTCATTGTAATAATATAAAATTTATTAATATTATGAAAAATTAAGAAAATTAAAATGTGTTAGTTGTTAATTCTTTGCGGGAATAATAATAAGTTCATATTCACTAGAAAATTTAAGTAATTTGACTTATTATTATTAAATAAAACTTAAAAATATACTTTGATGAGAGCCTTATGACTAGTCGTGTTAGGAGACTTTTAAGTACAAGTAACAAATAGTTCATTCGACTACACGCTTTTTAATTACAATATAGTGATTGAATGATAGACAGCTCGTTTTAGTTCAAAGTTAGATCACTTGCATATTTTATGATTAAAATTATGAGGTAGTTTAAAATATTATGTATCTTTTAAAGGTTAAAATTAAAATTGACCCATAAGGTCGATACAATATATAGCTAAAATTGTGAGCTATATAATATAGTTAAATTTGTTTTTAAAACTAATTATCCTTTAAGCTTGAATAAAAATATAATCACATAAGAGCCATATAAAATATAAATTATAATTTTTGTGAATCTGTATCTTTTGTTGGGTTGCCAATTTTGGATGCTCTCTTCTAATAGAACAGAATTGGATAAAGATTTTGGTGGAAGGTCAAAAGAGATCTCTGCTGCGTTACGTTCCCTTGGCTGAAGCAAAGTAATTCAGAATTCATAATCATATCAAACTTAACTTAATGATATAAAATCAATGCCATCATCAGAGCACTCAATATATTTGGCCTACATCACACTCGCGTTACATATTAATTAGAAATAAATTACCAACTTTGTTTATCAAAGGGCTTGAAATATTGGCCATATATGTTGAATGTTCTTGAAGGTTGCTTAGACTTCCCAGTTGCCATTGTTTTGATTTTGTTTCCTTCTTGACTTCCTGTTCATGTTTCAATCCAAGTTGGAGTTGGCAAATTTTTCCTTCTAGTCGTGTTATCTCACCTTCAACCATAGCTAGCTCTGCTAATAACTCCTTGACCTGCATATATAATTCATGGAAAGAGTTATACAATTTAGTAGTAGAAGAACTAGGGAGAAAAATCATAACATTCCATTTAGTAATATAAAAAGAAATCTACTACATGATATTATATCATAACTAAATGAAAAAAAATTAATCTATTTAATCTATTTAAGGATGATTGAGTATTAATCACATGAACACTTGTATTAAAAGTAATAATCATAAAAAACTAAGAATCTAATTAGATCCAATCTGATGATATTTGCATTTTGATTAAGCTAAGATGTTGTCCTCATTAATCTATAAATTTAGTTTTGCCTAGTGATCCTAATTATAAGTTATTGTCTTGTGGGTGCTTCAAAGAAATTAGTATGTGATCCTCACAAGATATATTTTTATTTATTTTTCATTTTTAAATTATATAAAGCAAAAAGGAGACAGGAGGTTAAATAAATACATACCTTTGGAGGAAGAAAATTGGGAATAGAAATGGCAGAACCATCGTGACCATTATGTATTCACTCCAAAATTTCATGCATTGTTTCTTCTTGTTTGAGCATTTTTTAAAGCATGGAGACCTGAAACATTGAGTATTTTAGAATCAATACAATCTTCACTGCTATCTTTTTTGTATACAAACAAAAGGGTAACTGAAATAAATATAGATGTCTGTCAATGATGGCTAGAGATGCTTTAAAAGTTGATGTACTATACCGTGCGAATCATGGTCCATACCCTTTCCTTTGACTTTTTTAATCGCAAAATTTAATTGATATGATATATGCATTAACTATTACAAGTAACAACTGATTAATTTATGAGATAAGAAGTAGAATTCTCTTATTGCTCCTCTTTTACTTATGCGTCCTAGGCCTCATACTACATATTTAAAAGGAAAGTTACTTTGTAGGTTGTACTGTCCCTTTTTACATAAAATTAAGATTGCATTTCTGGAACTTGCATGGCCATATGCTGCCTCTTAAAAGGCAGAAACCACATTAAGAAACCATCCAACATTAAGAAACCAAATTTTATATCCGTGAATCAAGATTTTTTTTTCTATTTTTATTTTTTAACTGTTTTCACAGTTCATAGGAAAAAAAATTGATTGTTATGTTGAATTTTTTCACAAACAAAAATTTATCTTTTATGGGAACCCAGTTGTCAAGCAGTCCAAAAAGCTTTGAATGTGCCTGCCCGTTAAGTAGTTGTTGGCTACGGATAAATAATTTATCGGATAATTGAAAAAATTGCCTAATTCTTTATGCTTTAAGGTTATTTTAGACATTTCTTCAACACTGGTCATAACCGTGAAATTAATGAGCATGGTGTCTTAACAATGCACACTATTGTTCTCTTGCAAAGTGCATCAGATGCTGCTTTTCACATATATACGGTTGGAAGATTTTGTGAAAAGCATATATATGCTAATTTTAGGAAGATTTACAAAGCTGAGATATTAAGAAATTATTTTTGGAAGGCAATAAGAGCTTCAAACAAGGTAGACTTTGATCATGCAATGGATATGATAAAAAAATATGATCCTGGAGCTTTCAAGTGGCTGAATGAAAATGATCCTGAACCATTTCTTCAAGTCTGATCATGTTACTAACAACATGTCAGAATCATGGAATTCTTTATTGAATGAGCATAGACGGAAACCTATCATTTCATTGCTGGAGTTTATAAGGTTGAAAGTTATGAAGAGATTGCTTAGAAGGAAACAGAAGGCTGAAGCTTGGGATTCAATTCTACCACCAAGGGTTCGAAGAAAAATATCAAAAATAGCAGAGGAAGCAAGGCGTATGTCTATTGTCAGGTCTAGCAAACATGAATTTGAAGTGTTGGACATCTTCATCAATTCTCCAAGACATTATATTGTTGATTTAAATAAATTTTACTGTGAGTGTGGTTATTGGCAGCTGAGTGGCATCCCATGTAAGCATACAGGGGCTTGTATTATTCATTCACATGGTGATATAGTTCAGTTTGTTCACTCGAGCTTGACCGAGGAAGCTACCTTGAAGACTTATTCTTGCACTATTCATCCATTGCCAGACAATAGCAATTGGCCCAAAGTTAATATGCCAGAGCTTTTACCCCTTGTACAAGTTGTAAAGGTGGGTAGACCAAAAGTGAACAGGAAAAAAGAATTAAATGAGAAACCATCTCAAAAAAGAAGATTCACAGTAACATGTAGTAGGTGCCAAAAGGCTGGCCACAACAAGAGATGTTGTCCTTTGGAAAATAATGTGAGTTCATTACCTTTTTTCTACTTAATATTTTTCATGAATATTTTCATTGCTGCTAATTTAGCCGACCATTAAGGATTACTCTTCTAACGGTTGTTTTTTGCTGTTATGTATTGTTAAATTTGATGTTGTGAGCTTTATTTCTTAGGTGAATTTTGCTACCGTTTAGGTGATGTTATTATAGCTAATCTGGTTCTGTTTACTGCTACTCTGGTTCTATTTTTTACTGTTATTCAGAATTTTTTTCTTGCTACTGGGTTACAGTTTTGATAACTTCTATTTATTACCGATGTCTAGAGCAATTTTTACATGACAATTTTAATTTTATTGCAGCCACCAGGTGTTGGCTCATCCAATGTCAATGCGCCACTAGAAGGTTAAATACATACATGCATATTTATATACATATATATTTCATTGATGAAATTTATTTTAGTTTGTATAATCAATGTGCAACACAATCATTCTACTGCTATCATGTTTTTCTTATGAGTCAATGAACAAAGACAAGCACAAAGTGGAAAAGAAAGACCAAAGACTAAACAAGGTGCAAGGCAAGGAAAAATTGCAAAGCCACATCAAATAACAGGTGCATCATCTACTCAACCATATCTCAAGAAAAGGAAAGCCAAGAAGGACGTGAAATAAGAAAAACTTCCTGTTCACTTTTGGTCTTTTGAGAATGGAGTTTGGTTGATTTTATTTGGATTTTTTTAAGATTAGAACATATGCATTATACTGGGCACATATAATATTATTGGGATTTTACATAATTTTTTATATTTCCCTAATTGATTTCTATAATTACATATGTTTTATAAAATTTTATTTCTTTTTCTCTTTATGAAGGATATTAATGTCATTTTATCTGATATGTATTTTTAAAATATTCATATTTTATGAATAATATTAATACAGGGGTAGAATTATAAAATAATACATAAAACTAACACCGTTATAACGGTAGGGGGGTTTTAACCTATTTTAAAACAAGAGGGGGGTTTTGATTTATTTTATCAAATAGTAGGGGGGTAATACTCATTTTCCCCTTGAAAATATTTGATCTCTCAGACAAACGCGAGAGGAACGAATAAGGTATAAACACAAAGACATACTAATATGGTTGATTGAGCTATGTCAGTAAAAGAAAATTAAACAAAATAACAAAACAGAGGCAAACAATCACTAAGAACTGTGAAGCATCCATATTGCATGCCTTCGTTCTTGATATATAAGCCTTATTTGAAAAACAAAATTGTTGCGGCTTTATACTTTCATAACCTGCAAAGCAAGAAAAAGAAAAGAAAAGATAACATAAATACAAGTAGATAAGAAAAATAAGTAAAAATAAATTACAAAAGAAAAATTATCAAAACTAATAAAGGTTTTCATGAAGCATACATTTATCTGCTCCAATTATAAATAGTGACTTGTTTAGTAAACCTTAGGGGATGGAGGAGACAAATAAGCTAGGCAATTTAATGAAACATTAGAAATCTAATTAAGCTAGCCATCACCAATTCACACAACCATTACAAGGTGCCAAACTACCAAATACATTTGGATTTCTAAGGATCACTCACAGGATCCAAGAAATTGTATAAAAGAATTTGATGCATCATGTATCCATTTTATTGAATCTCAAAATTAACTTAAATAATAGTAACAAATCCATTAGCCAAAACAGAAAGTCCCAGCCCTGAATATGGTCTTAAAGGTGGTTACACTACAGCTGAATAACACATAAGTTAATCTCACAGGCAACTAAGCAACTTGCAAAGAAGATGCTTTCTAACAGGTGACAAATAGCTGTTTAATGATGGCTGCACCTAATTATACTGCTAACCCAGCCACTGTTGCCTAGGGTGTGATCATATATTTTATAGACAGAATTCTAAAAATTAGGTTTCACCGAGCGACTGTGCGCAGGTGTGGCATTACATATATAAATCCATGAAAATCAACACAAGTGATGAGCATTTCCGAAAACTGAATTTTAACCAAAAACAGAGGTCCACAACTTTGAAAATTCACAAAATATTGATTAGGACTCAGAAAATTCATTTCTCTTGTTTTAATGATAGTAGACACATCCAATAAAGATATACATAAAACTCAGAATTTATAGACTTTTGAAACTAATTTAAAAGTATTATTATTTTGGGTGTAACAAACCTTTCAAAAATTTCCAGTTCAGCTATTACCTAATTCAAAAATTCATATCTTTCGTTACACATGTCAAAAAATAGAAATTCCAATTTTGACAAATAGAGGAGACAATAAGGAATTTGTATTAAAATTAATAAGGTATTTAATGAGCACCAAACATTACTATTATTTTTTTTTTTTTTGAAAGGCTAAAATAACAAAATAAAGTAAATAGAAAATATACATACAGAAATATTTTAATAAAATTTCTATAATTTATGGAAGCTATTTGAGTTACCAAATAAATTGTAGAAGTGACGAATACTGCTGAACATTAAAATTTCCCTGCAACAGTATTGAAACTTCAAAAAACCATAAAAATTCATGCTTTAAGAGTTTTTAAGATAAAACATAACAAAAAAAAAAAAGAGATTAGGAAATCTAGTTTAAAACCATGTAATTGATTTCAAATAAATCAAAGGATATTCCGTATAATAGCGACACTGCTCACAGCATCTCAGAATTACTAAAAACATGTTCTCATCCTTTCAAAAAGTTTACCACGTGCTAATAGCCATCAATCAACCAACCAGCAAAACAAAGCATATTTATGGATTAAACAAACAATCCCTCAAGAGTTTAGCCTCCCTGTCACAAAAGCAAAGCCAATCCAGAGCAAAGTAAAAAACCCCAAGCAAACTTATTCCCAAAATAAAAAAGAAAACATCACCGTTTTTCCTCTTCTTATTCCTTCCAATGGAGGTATTCTCTCCCTTTTTTTTTTATTTTTTTTGGAAACCGTAAAAGTACAAAGAGGGATAAGGATTTTCTTCTCTGATGCTTGCGGGTTTTGATCCGTATCCATTTACGGGTTTCTGGGTCGCTCCGTTTTTGGTAAATGTTATGTAAACCCTAACTATACCCCTGTTAAATTCTCATGAGGTTTTCCAAAAATGGCCAAATTGACGACCGTCGGCGAAGAAGATCAACCCATCCTTCTGATAGTTAAAAATCTGGTTTTACAATTCTTAAATAAAACCTTTTATAATCTCATACAATAGATATGAATTAAGTAATCTAGAAATTTGTACCTTGATGATATGAGAAGATGAACAATTGAAAGCTGTAAATGCACCACCAAACAATCTTCCAGGCTATGATTCAAGATTGATCAACACTAAACGTGTGGGCGTCCGTTTCACAACTCCTAATTGCAACTGGCGTCTCTTATTTGTCTACTGTATTTTTCTCTAAAGATAGGGAAAATCCCATCTGTTTGTTTTGAGAAAAATACCTATTTATAATATCTTATGAAAAAACCCTAGCATGTATTATATCTTATTAATTTAAAATATTAAAATATTTTAAATTAAACATTTATCTCTCCACTTATGCAAAAGTGGAGAGAATGTGTAACCAACTAGGGGACTACTTTGTTAAATATCACAAGGCCCCATTTACACTTGTATATAACACATTAGGCCTTAACAAATATTATAATTAAGATTTTTACCTTATATGCCAGTTTGTTTGGGTCCAGTAATGGTGTTGTCAATTAAATTAGCTAACCCGGGGATCATTTGGGAACATACAATAGTGGCTACAATAATTAAGCTTGTAATTAAACAAACATAATTATTTAATTTCATTTCTACTCCACTATAAGATTGGAACTGACCTCCATAATTATATGCTCGAATAATAATTCGCCTAAGTCACATTGATTTCTTTACTGCACAATCCTTTATACCACATCATTAATTAAATTGATATCTCAACTGTCCAATCAATTTAATTGCATCTTGTTCCTTGATACTTACTGGTTTTCTCTAACGATCATTTTCAACATACTTATATATATATCGACACACTCTGGCCAGAGAATTCTATGATCAAGTACTGAAACCCATCAAGAGATGTGTCGTACAAACTATATATTGTTAATCTATAAATTCAATACTTGTAATTGCTCCCACTAAGATACCGGGTAATCTTGACTACAAGTGTATATCATGCCCATTGGTAACTCAAATGAAATAACAATTACAATCAAGAAATTATAACTAACTCAAGATTAAAATCACACTAAATCAATGCCTATGAGATTTAATAAGTCTGACAGTTAGTACAAGGTTAATTAAATCTCATATGTGATCCAGTTCAATGTAGTTATACTACATCAATAAATTCATATATGATTAAAACATCACTCAATGAACTTATTACAGTCTATACCTAAATAAAGTACCCAACTTTATTATCAACTACGAACTTAATTTATTTAATCATAAGATAACTTGTATTTATGTCTTCTGTGAATCCACATGGTGATCACATAAATATATATAATATGATTAAATGGATTTTACTCAAAATATTAATGCAATAAAGATACTTGAATAAAATACCTCATTTATTTTATTAATCAGAAAAATATTTATTACAATAAATAAACAAATTTGCTTCAAAGAGCATATTTTTCTAACACCTTCTGCTTGATCGTTGTCAACGACGGAGATCAACCCGTGCTTGTGCTGCCGTTGATTGTTGCCTAAGAACTCCGTCAGCCGTCGCCATTGATCGTTGCCATCATGCATTGCTGTTGATGGCCGTGGTGAGGCGTTTGTTGTGTGCGACATGAGGGAGTGAGTGAAGAGGGATCCGTTAGTTGAGGGAGTGAAGAAGGAGACATGAGGTGAGGGTGAGTGAAGAGAGAGTGGAGATCTTGAGTTGAGAGTGGATCGATCGTGAGTTTTTTTTAGTGATGAGCCTTTTTTTTCTTTGATGTAACTGGTTTTACAAGTTCCCTTTCCTTCTAAATTTTTTTTATTATTTAACCCTAAAATGAATCTTAGCCATTGGATCCACTCTATGTAATCTAACGGTTAGTTTTCATGTATGTATCAGATACATGCAGGCATTGTAGCATCGGCCTAAAATCAATTGTTTTTTTTTTAAATAGATATATTTTTTGGGCACTTGACATAGTTTAATAATTGTTGCTTGCATATCTTTAATTTATTTATTGTCTACTATCACAAGCTTTTCTTTCTTTAGTATGAAAGTGGAGTTTTGAAAAGTGTGTTTTGTTGGCTTGTTGCATATGTGCATATATTTAGGTAACTTTTATCTTGCTTTTGTTTCTTTTGTAACAAAAAGACAAAAGTATGTGGTACAAATTTTCTTTGAAATGAATGGGACCATGTATTGCCAAAATGAAATTTATATCTTTATTGAACTGATTGTGCACACCATTCCTAATAAAAAAATTTGTTAAATATGCAATGTCCCCGTATACGTATTCTTTGTACAATAACTATTTGTTATACATCTTACATAATTCTCCTTGAATTTTTTTTTTGTTGAGACTACTAGTCTTTAAACAAACATAACTTAGCTTTTTTCAGTAACTTTATTTTTAATTTAAACACGAAAACTTTAAAGTCATTTATGCAATTTAATTAAACTTATTAGCCTAACATCATCTAATAAAAAAACAAATAAAAACACTTGATATGGACAAATCTTGGATATTTGTAATAGATGTCTAGCAAGTATCATTATGGAGTTGAAGACTTCAGGGAGTTTGCCTTTCTTAATTCTGAAATTAGAATGTCAATAAGATATCCTTGTAATTCTTGTTAAAATATGGGGTTTTTTTACTCCCAAGGTTGTGAAGCTACATTTGTTTAGAAAAGCTTTTCTTAGAAAATATACGCTTTGAAATTGGCATGGTGAGGTGAACCATGGTTCTACCTCTGTAAAGTACGACCAGTCACAAAGCAATGGTTTAGATGTTAGGATTACAGAAATTTAAGTGACATGATTCATGATGCTTTTGAGCATTGTGATTAAGAACTTAGTTTTTTCAAGGATATGCTTGAAGATGTTGAAAAGCACTTATACTTGGGTTCAAAGCATTCAAAGCTGTTTGGTTTGATAAAACTATAAAATGTCAAAGGATGCTATAGGTGGTTTGACAATGAGTTTTTAGCTTTGTTGGAAGTTCCTAACGAGATATTGCCAAATAATAATAATTTGCCTAAATCAATATATGAGGCCAAAAAACAACTAAAGTATTACGCTTAAATTATGAGAAAATAAACGCATGTCCAAATGATTTTATTCTTTGTAGAAATGAGTTTGTAAATCTTAGTAAATGCCGAAGCTACGGAGCATCTGAGTGGCAAAGAAGAGTAGGTCCTAAAAATTTAGAAAAGTTGTCTTTAAAAAGGTGCTATGGCATTTTCCCCAATTCCTATGTTCAAAAGAATGTTTCAATAACCAGGAACTGCTAAAAAATAAAAAGTCATGCAAATAACAGAATTAAAGATGGCAAGTGATAACTCTATGAAATGAGAGTTATCATAGCATTTCTAGACCCAATTTATGATCACTTGGAGAGTTAAATTCATCTTTTGCATTAGTTTTGGTTAAATTATGCATAATCATTTTAGGACTTTTATGCATAATCATTTGGTTTTGCTAATTTATGGTATTTTAGTGCATTATATCTCTTTTTTTAGGACTTTTTGTGAAGGTAATTAAAATGTACCAGTGCTGACGATAGCTGCTGCAACAATTAATATTGGAAGCATAATAAGAGCTTAAGAAGCGGCCAGAATAATTGAGGTTGCAGCAGTAAAGATGTTGCAGTATTGCTGCAGCAAGGCTATAGCATGCAGACATAAAGATAACTCGATGCAATTAGGATTTAAGTAGAGCTGACGTGGCACAAAGACTTGGCGTTTAAAGCATGGGTTAATGTAAAGCTGTTGGTGATTCCTGCCCAAAAGAGGAGTAACCCTAGGACGTGCATTATAAAAAGAAAATCATGATAGAAAGAAAGGGTGGTGAAAAACACTAAGAGTATTCCTTGCATTACAAGGAATCAAGAGAAGAAGACAGTTCAAGGTTGAAATCATGCAATTCTGGGAGAGTAAGGCAGATCCCAATTTATCAATCGATTCTCTAGGATTTCATTCTTTTATTTCTCTAATTCTTCTTTTAAATCTTGTGAGGATGATGTTAATTACTGAACCGAATTGTAATTTTATATATTTATTAAGCATGAACTAAATTTACAAGTAATTGGATTCTAAAAAATCTTGATGATTGTTTGACTGCTATTATTGTTGATTTAGTGTATGCTGCAGCACTTTGTCTGATTGTGCTTCATTTAATTTCTATTTCATCTGACCACCCATTTAGAAGTACAAGCTAAGTTTGATCCTCAACAAAGATGGTTTAGTGGAAATAAATCAGATCAATGCATGGTTTTAGATTGAATTTTTCCTCAATTGATTAATTATCAATTTGGTAGGGCTATATTTAGTCTACGATTAGTGAAGAACTAGACATAGGGATTCACTTTGTAGAGTTTTTAGATCCAAGGTCTTAATAAAATATCTAGATGTGGTTGAGCAACTGGTCATTATTGAATTGCATGTGGGTATAAGATGTCAAACAGGCGAAAGACGAGGATACATTAGGAATCTGCCCAGTGCTGTAGTACATGCTATAGCAACCTAATCTAATATCGTTTAAGAAGTCAAAAGTCATTAAGTGAGTTTAGATTCCCCAACTACACCTTATTTGCTTGAAAACTTCCTAGTGTTTAATGTGTGTTTAATTCCTTAAATTAAATTCTTTAAATTTGTGTTTAGTGATTTTTACATTTAATTAAGTTGTAGTTGAATAATTTATTTTAAACTATTTTCTTTTATTTGATTTGTCATATTTGTACTGAGTAACTTTGCTGTAGCAAGGTTGGTAGCATCAATCCCTGTAGAGACGATCTTAATACTTACTACTTTATTACTTGTTGTGTACACTTGCGCATTGACACCCATTGCATAAAATCAACAACAAGTTTTTTGGCGCCGTTGTCGGGGACTGAGTCTTTATTGATTTTTGATAAATTAATTTTATTCGGTGCTAATTTAGTTTATTTAATTATTGTGCTGGCATATTTGCTCTAGTAACCCTTATATGCACAAATACAAAGTTATTGAATATCAATTTGATCCTGAGATCGAACGAATAGCAAGGCAACTGAGAAGAGAGCGAAGACAATCAAAATCTATTGTGAACATGGCTGAATTACTGAATATGTGAGACTTAAATCAAGAAGGATTGCTTGAACTAGTTAATATTGATGAAGGTTAGAACGATCAGAATAATCAAGGGCAACCAGGGAACAATAATATCATTGTTATGGCAGATGAGAGAGACAGAGCCATTAGAGATTATGCAGTGTTGACCCCTCAAGCCATCAACCCTGGGATAATGAGACTTGAAGTGCAAGCTGCAAATTTTAAACTCAAACCCGTGATGTTCCAGATGTTGGAAACGGTGGGACAATTCAATGGATTGCCAACCGAAGATCCTCATCTCCATCTTAAGTTATTTTTAGAGGTGAGTAATGCTTTCAAGATTTCTGGAGCAACGCTAGAAGCATTGTGATTGAGGCTTTTTCTATTTTCTTTAAGAGATAAAGCACGGGCTTGGCTGAGTTCTTTACCACCCAATTCCATTGCCACATGGAATGATTTGGCTGACAAATTTTTGATGAAATATTTCCCACCAACTAAGAATGCAAAACCAAGGAATGAGATTACATCTTTCCACCAATTGGAGGATGAAAGTTTGTATGATGCATGGGAAAGATTTAATGAGCTGTTGCGGAAATGTCCTCATCATGGTATACCTTACTACATTCAGTTGGAGACATTTTAAAATGGTCTAAACCCGAGTACTAGACTCACGGTGGATGCTTAAGAAAATGAAGCCTTGTTATTTAAATCTTATAACGAAGTTTATGAGATTTTAGAACGGATAGCTAATAATAATTATCAATGGCCATCTACTAGACATGCTGTAGCGAAAGGACCAGCATGAGTTATAATGTAGATGCTATAACAGCATTATCAGCTCAAGTGTCTTCACTAACAAATATGACGAAAAGTATAACCACTGCTACAGCACCAGTGATTCAAGTTGCTAAGGCAACGTGTGTTTATTGTGGTGAAAGCCATTTATTTGATAATTGCCCTTGAAATCCTGCCTCAATAAATTATGTGGGAAACTTTAATAGATCGAATCAGGGAAATCCATATTCAAATACATATAATCCGAGATGGAGACAGCACCCAAACTTTTCGTGCGGAGGGTTAGCAACAATCAGCATGCTGCAGTAACCAGTGAACAGAACAGACCTGCACCACCAACTGGATTTCAGCAGCTGAATCAAGGTCAAAGGAGCACAAGTAACGATCAATTTAGTTCTCTCGATGTATTACTTAAAGAGTATATTGTGAAAAATGAAGCAGTTATTTAGAGTTAAGCATTGTCACTGAGGAACCTAAAAAATCAAGTAGGACAACTTGCTACAGCAATCAGTAACAGACCACAAGAGAGCTTGCCAAGTAATATAAAATGTCCGAGAAGAGATGAGAAGGCACAGTGCAAAGTAATCAACTTAAGGTTAAACAAAGATTTTTATATACTGGTAGAATTACCAAAGAAGAGAGAGGAATTAATTTCAAACCAAAAAGATAATCTGGTGGAAAAAGAACCAGTACCCGCATCTAACCAACCCACTAGTAAAAATAGCCACGCTACAGCAACTTCAAAAAGAAAATATCTAGTATAAGTTAATACAGATGTAACAGCACATCCATAGGATGTATAACCTGCTACAGTGCAAAGAAGACTGTATAACCTGCTACAGCACAGCAGCTCAAATATCCACCACCATTCCCAAAAAGACTTCAGAAGAAGAAACAAGACAAACAGTTTGGAAAATTTTTGGAAATATTGAAGGTACTACACATCAACATACCGTTTGTGGAAGCTTTGGAACAAATGCCGAATTATGTCAAATTCTTGAAGGATATATTAACAAAGAAAAGAAGATTGGGAGAATTTGAGACATGGCATTAACACAAGAATGCAGCTATTTGCTTAAAAGTAAGATGCCTAAGAAATTAAAAGATCCAGGAAGCTTTATGATTCCATGCTCTATAAGTAATGGATATAATGGCAAGGCATTATGTGACTTGGGAGCAAGCATAAACCTTATGCCTTTATCGATCTTTAAACAATTCGGAATTGGTGAAGTTAGACTACGACAATTACATTGCAACCGATAGATAGATCACATGCATATCCAGAAGGAAAATTAGAACATGTGTTAGTGAAAGTGGATAAGTTCATCTTTCTAGTTGATTTTATAGTGTTAGATTTTGAAGTTGATAAAGATGTGCCAATCATATTAGGGAGACCTTTCCTAGCCATGGGAAAGACTTTGATTGATGTTATGTGAGTCAATGATCAGCAGATCACATTCAATGTGCTTGAAGCTATTAAGAGTCCCGATGATATAGAGGATTGCAACTTCATCAATGTTGTGGATCTTGCTGTAGCAGAAACATTTACTGAATGTTGCAGCAAAACAGAGGACACTACAAACATAATAGAAGAAGTAGCAGATGAAAACATTGAACCACTTGACATCACATAGATAGGAGAAAAGCATACTAGTAAATTCAGACAATTTGAATCACTCAATCTTTCAAATAGGGAAGTAAAACCAACTCAACCATCAATGGAATCTCCTCCTAGTTTGGAATTAAAACCCTTACCTTCACATTTAACACTCCAGTGATTATATCTTCCTCTTTGGATGGAGGTCAAGAAGAAAAATTGGCTGCTGTATTGGGCAAATATAAGAAAGCTATTGGGTGGACAATGACTGATATAAAAGGAATCAGCCCAACAATATTCATGCATAAAATTTTGTTGGAAGACTGCTACAGCAATTTGGTGGAGCAGCAGAGAAGACTCAATCCAATTATAAAGGAAGTGGTGAAAAAATAGATCATTAAATGGCTTGATGCTGGAGTAATTTACCCAATATTAGATAGCTCATGGGTAAGTCCAGTACAATGTGTCCTAAAGAAAGGAGGTGTGACAGTGGTATCTAATGACAAAAATGAACTCATTCTTACAAGAACCGTGACTAGATGGAGAGTATGTATGGATTATAGGATGCTCAATAAAGCCACAAGGAAGGATCACTTTCCACTACCTTTTGTTGATCAAATGTTAGATAGACTTGCTGGGCAGGAGTACTATTGTTTCTTGGATAGGTATTCGGGGTACAACCAGATTGCTATAGCACCCGAAAGTAAAGAAAAAACTACTTTCACTTGCCCATATGGAACTTTTGCTTTCAGAAGGATGCCATTCGGTTTATGCAATGCTCTAGCAACCTTTCGGAGGTGTATGATGCCTATTTTTTAAGATATGGTAGAAAAAACACTTGAAATATTCATGGATAATTTTTTCGTGTTTGGAAAGTCATATGATGAGTGTTTAACAAATTTAGAGAGTGTACTCCAAAGATGTGAGGAAACGAATTTAGTGCTTAATTGTGAGAAATGCCACTTAATGGTGCAAAAAGGCATAATACTAGGAAAAATTGGCTGTGCACATTGCTGGAACATGATAAACCATTCAATTTTAATGATGAATGCCTACAAGCATTTCTGGAATTCAAGAAGGCCCACGTTACACCACCCGTTGTTGTAGCACCTGACTGGAACGTGCCATTTGAACCAATGTGTGATGCAAGTGACCATGCCATTGGAACAGTGCTTTGACAACGCAAAGGTAAAATTTTCCACTCTATTATTATGATTGTAAAACTCTTAATGAAGCTCAAATAAATTATACAACAACTGAAAAAGAGTTATTAGCAGTAGTGTATGCCTTTGATAAATTCAGAGCATACTTGGTAGGCACTAAAGTTACAGTTTATACTGATCACTCAGCCATAAAATATTTAATTTCAAAAAAAGATGCCAAACCAAGGTTAATTAGATAGATATTATCGCTATAAGAATTTGACTTAGAAATAAAAGATAGAAAAGGGACTGAAAACCAGGTAGCGGATCATCTTTCATGATTGGAGCCAGACGCAAGCACACTAACAAAGCATGATATAATAGAAACATTCCCTGATGAACAACTGCTGATGTTACAACATGTTAAGATGCTGCAGCAAGATGGACTCCCCTGGTATGCGGATATTGTTAATTATGCAGTAAGTGGAATAATACCTCATGATTTAACTTTTCAGCAGAAGAAAAAATTTCTTCATGATGTTAAGCATTATCAATGGGATGAACCATTTTTATATAAACAATGTGCTGACCATTTGATAAGAAGATATGTGCCAAAAGAAGAAATTCCAAGTATTTTGCAGGCATGTCATGCTACAGCATATGGAGGACATTTTAGAGGACATAGAACCGCAGCAAAATTCTTCAATCAGGTTATTATTAGCATTTAGTTTTTAAAGATGCTCACGAATTTGCTAGATGTTGTGGCAGGTGCCAAAGAACAGGTAACATATCACAAAAACATGAACTACCTTTAACCAGTATTCTAGAGGTAAAACTATTTGATGTGTGGGGGATAGATTTTATGGGGCCTTTTCCACCATCCTTTGGAAATATTTACATTTTAGTGGCTGTAGATTATGTGTCTAAATGGATAGTAGCCGCAGCCTTACCCACAAATGATGCCAAAGCAGTGGTGAAATTTCTCCAAAGAAACATCTTCACACAATTTGGAATACCAAGAGCTATAATCAGTGATGCAGGAGCACACTTCGGTAATAAGGTGTTTGCTATAGCATTGATAAAATATGGGATCACACATAAGATTGCGACATCATATCATCCATAAACAAGTGGTCAGGTGGAAGTATCTAACAGAGAGATTAAGAGAATATTGGAGAAGGTAGTAAATCCAAGTAGGAAGGATTGGTCCTTACGACTTGATGATTCTCTATGGGCATATAGAACAACATACAAAACACCAATAGAGATGTCTCCATACAGAATTGTCTACGGCAAAGCTTGTCACCTACCATTAGAGTTAGAGCATAAAGCTTATTGGGCATTAAAACAATTAAACATGGTCATTACTGCTGCAGCAGAACAACGAAAGCTTCAACTTTGTGAATTGGAGGAATTTCGGATGTTCTCTTATGAAAATGCCAAAATTTATAAAGAGAAAACTAAGCTATGGCCTGATAGGCATATCTAACCAAGAAATTTAATTCCGGGACAACAAGCACTGTTATACAATTCTAGATTGAAATTGTTTCCGGGTAAATTAAAATCTCGTTGGTCTGGTCCATTTCAACTTATAAAACTATATCCCCATAGAGCTGTGGACCTCAAGGATCCAAGGACAAGTCAAATATTTAAAGTCAATAGACAAAGGGTGAAACCATATGTGGGAGCAGATGATGTTCTTCCAAGAAAGGATCTGTTATTAACATATCTGAATTAATTAAAGAAGAACGGTCAAGCTGAAGGACCTAAAATCAAGCGCTTTTGGGAGGCAACCCAAAAAAGGGAAGTCCTTATTACATTAAGAAAATTTTAAATTATAGTTTATTTTCTTTTAATTTTAAATTCCAATTTTAGTTCTTGCTATTGTTAAGCTTCAATTTTTAAATAATCGGAAGCCATCTATGAATTATCTTTAAGCATGCAGGGATGGAAACAATGAAATTCTCAATGCTACAGCATCTCCTACATCACTGCTGCCTATGAGTTCAAAATATATGCAATTATGTTGCTACTGCAGTACACTAATGGATGCTATAGCAAGTAATGGATGTACTAAGTCATTAAATTCACTTTTTCCCATTGGGATGACTTGTCACAATTTTATGGTTTAAAGCCTGCCTGTTCTGACGTCAGAGGGCAATAAAATCAGAACATTGAGATGATATCCACCTCTTAAAATTCGGGCTTATCTCTTTCCATTTTCCAAATTTCAGTTTATAAACAATTCCTTTAAACTAAAGATGAAATGAGTGCAGGAGAGGAACCCGAGGACCAAGAGGAAATAGATCAAGTTGCAGAGGCCCCCATTATTGTCCCTCCAAAATCTAAGGGCAAGCACATTATTGGTGAAGATGACACATCTGACGAGGAGGGCGACGAGTTGGATGTAGGCATGGAGGAAGGTATTCGCAGAAGCACAACCTCAGAAGAGCAACACCAAACCTTCATACAAATGATCAAGGACATCACTGCCCAGAAACAGCAGTTACCATGTCTTCAGCCAAGCCACCCAAGAATTCCAGCAAACGAAAGCGGGCACCCACCTCAGGAGGGGTAGCATCACTGCAGGCCCTAGAAGATCCACAGCCCAAGCGACCTAAGTCTAATCTACCCAAATCTGCAGGAACCTCACAAACCAGTCCCAAACCAAAGAAGAAAGCTTCTGCTGCACCCTTTGGCTCTCCTAGGTGCAGCCCACGAGGTGGAGCCAACTAAACATATCTCTGTTACAGCAGGCAACCACAATAGCCAACTCAACAAAGGAGTACCCCTTCATCCAAATTTCCAGCTAATCAAATTATTTTTTTTCTTCTTTTTCTTTCTTATGTCATTTTTCATGGTTATTAATTTCTTTTCTGCCTTTCTGTGTTCTGCTCGTTTTAAGTAGTTCTTGTTCTATCTGTGCGTGTGTTGTTCTTTTATCTTATGTGCATGTGAGGACACCGCACCTTCTTAGTTTGGGGGTGTCCAGTATGTGGGTTTTGTAGTAAGTAATCATCATCACTAATAAAAGTGCATGTGTTGAGTGTGAGTATGGAATCTGTAGCTCTGTATATCTAGAAGCTGAATTTTTTTCGAAACCCAATGAGGATAAAATTGCATGATGAAAGTGAATTAGGTTACCTCTTAGAAATAACAGTGATAGACAAGAGGGAAAGTCCATCTTTACAAATACAGCTCTTCGAGAATTAGTAGGCCTGCTATAGCAGTATATAGACTAATGAATGATTTAAGTTTGGGGGAGAAGAAATTTTTAGTATAATACAACTGTGTGCATAATAAAATAATTTTTGCTCCAATGATTAGGTTGCTAAGTAGCCAAGACTGAGTATGTACCCTATATGCAGACTTGTGTAGAAAGGTAACCGATATTATGAGCATTACTGTCTCATTATTTATAACAATAAAAGTCCACTATCTTGGAAACCGAGTATCCAGGTCTGTTCATGAGCCCCATGTTCATGCTTGAGTAAAATAGGTTTGAAGGCATGACTATGCTGTAACATTTTTGATGTCTCTGCTGTAGCAACTCTGATCTGCACAGGAAGCAAGTAATTGGGTGCCATCGGTACCCCTATGAGGCATTCACAGGAAAGGACAGGTGCACTGAGGAGTAAATCTAAATTAAAAAAAAAAAAAGAGAAATGTCTTTATACTGCTATAACACAATTGTGAATTAGTGCATTCCTCTGTTTTATGAGAATAAAGGTTTTTTTAAAATAAATTGACATGAAAATACCGTTGATGTGATCTCTAACACTTGATAAGAGTAGCACACACGCACAATGGATGGAATTGAACTTGAGTTTAGAACTGCAATTGCTATTGGCAACTAAGTGTGTTAATGGTGATATTATATCTGAGGGTTGCGGATTTACAACACTACAAATGCCAGAGTTTAAATGTTATTTGCATGATAGATGTTGCATTACTTAAGGACAAGTAATAGTTTAAGTTTGGGGTGTGATAACTCTATGAAATGAGAGTTAAATTCATCTTTCGCATCAGTTTTGGTTAAATTATGCATAATCATCTGTTTACATTTGGTTTTGCATTTATGGTATTTTAGTGCATTATATCTCTTCATTTAGGATGTTTTGTGTAGGTAATTAAAATGTACCAGTGCTAATGATAGCTGCTGCAACAATTAATATTGGAAGCATAATAAGAGCTTAAGGAGCGGCTGGAATAATTGAGGTTACAGCAGTAAAGATGTTGCAGTACTGCTGCAATAAGGCTATAGCATGCAGACATAAAGATAACTTGATGCAATTAGGATTTAAGTAGGGCTGACGTGGCGCAAAGACTTGGCGTGTGAGGCAAGGGTTAATGTAAAGCTGCTGGTGATTCCTACCCAAAAGAGGAGTAACCCTAAGACGTGCATTATAAAAAGAAAATCATGACCTAAAGAAAGTGTGGTGAAAAACACTAAGAGTATTCCTTGCATTACAAGGAATCAAGAGAATAAGAGAGTTCAAGAATAAGAGAGTTCAAGGTTGAAATCGTGTAATTCTGGGATAGGAAGACAGATCGCAATTTATCAACCGATTCTCTAGGATTTCATTCTTTTATTTCTCTATTTCTTCTTTTAAATCTTGTGAGGATGATGTTAATTACTGAACCGAATTTTAATTTTATTTATTTATTAAGCATGAACTAAATTTATAAGTTTTTCAGTTCTAAACAATCTTGATAATTATTTGACTGTTGTATTGTTGATTCAGCGTATGCTGCAACACTTTGTCTGATTGTGCTTCATTTAATTTCTATTTCGGCTGACCACCCATTTAGAAGTACAAGCTAAGTTTGATCCTCAAAAGGGGCGGTTTAGTGGAAATAAATCAGATCAATGCATGGTTTTAGATTGAATTTTTCTTTAATTGATTAATTATCAATTTGGTTGGGCTATATTTAGTCTAAGATTAGTAAAGAACTAGACATAAGGATTCACCTTGTAGGGTTTTTAGATCCAAGGTCTTAATAAAATATCTAGATGTGGTTGAGCAACTAGTCATTGTTGAATTGCATGTGGGTATAAGATGTCCAACAGGCGAAAGACGAGGATACATTAGGAATCTGCCCAATGCTGTAGTACATGCCATAGCAACCTAATCTAATATTGTTTAAGAAGTCAAAAGTCATTAAGTGAGTTTAGATTCCCCAACTACACCTTATTTGCTTGAAAACTTCTTAGTGTTTAACATGTGTTTAATTCCTTAAATTTAATTCTTTAAATTTGCATTTAGTGATTTTTACGTTTAATTAAGTTGTAGTTGAATAATTTATTTTAAACTATTTTCTTTTATTTGATTTGTCATATTTGTACTGAATAACTTTATTGTAGCAAGGTTGGTAGCATCAATCCCTGTAGAGATGATTTTAATACTTACTACTTTATTACTTGTTGTGTACACTTGCACATTGACACCTATTGCATAAAATCAACAACAACAAGCTTCACCACCTGACGGATTCACCCATTTGGCAACTAATTGACAATAAATGGCCTGATTTTAGCCAAGAGCTTAGATATCTTCAGTTGGCTCTATCAACAAAATGGGATCAACCCACATAGCACACTTAGCACTACTTAAGTTGCTAGACTGTTACGTTGATAGCATATAATTTTCCTTTCTGGTTGTGCATGAAGAGGAAGTTTACGATTTTGTCTCTGTTAATCCTTGGCCCTAAATAGCCTAGAAATGATGTAGATGTATATCTAGCACCTTTAATTAGGGACTTGAAAACCTTATGGAAGGTAGGTTTTGATGTATTTGATGTATATAAGAAAGAAACTTTCAATTTACGGGCTATGTTAATGTGGACAATTAGTGACTTCCCGGCATATGGGAACCTGTTCTGGTGTACTGTTGAGGGATATTATCCATGTCAATGTGTGGGATAAATATATGTGCATGTTGGCTGCCATATAGTCGGAAAATGTCTTATTTAGGTCACTTCAATTTCTTAAAAACCATTCTAAACCTTTATCTGATGAAGAAATATTAAACTTGGTTGCTAAAATTGATACTAAGTTTGGGAAAAAAAAAGTCCAAAAAATAGCAGAAACGCGGTGAGGGTGATGGGGATACCGCTGGATTGTTATATAGAAAGAAATCAATTTTTTGCTATTTAGAATAGTGGGAACACTTGTTAGTTCACCATCAACTAGATGTAATGCACATTATATAGAACAAAATGTGTATGAAAGCAACTATGGCACATCACCTCAGCAACTAGGGAAGAAAAAAAGATGGAATTAGTACTAGAAAAGATCTTACACATTAGATCTTAGAGAAAACCTCAACAAGGCACCCTACCCTAAACACTTGAGTAAGAATGAAAAAAAAAATGTTTTGTGAAATCTTGCAAGGTGTCAAAGTTCCTGATTGATGTGAACCTACATATTTAATCATCACTTAAAAGCGTAGTTAAACTTAGTTAAAAAGAACAATTTTACAAGTTAAGAATATTACCTTCTGGTTTTCGGACATCAATTTATTCATCTTGGTTACTAATCTTTGCACCATCGCCCCATACCTAACAACCAGTATTATTGAATTTATTTATGTGAGCATAAAATAATCCAACAAAATTCATAGAATGTAGGATCAATTTGGCAATATAGAATGGAAATTGACAAATCATTCTAAAAAAAATGAATTTAGCTTAATCAACTACTTGCTTGTTTTGAAATGTAAAATAATTAGATAGTATATCCAACAGAATAAGCCACAAAACAATAATAATAGTAGTAGGAAAAAATTAATAGTATCTGAATGATGGCATAATCTATAGCCTAAAAATAAATAATAATAATAATAGGAAAAAATTAAAAGAAATAAAAATAAAGCATCTGAAACTTTGGTCCTTTAAATCTTATTGGAAAGATTAGAGATTTTGAACTCAACAAGGCAATCAAGGTAATGATTTCAAGCTAAAGCCTATTTCTCTTCTTTAAGAATAAAAGGTCACTGTTCCAACTTCCAACCATAGGCCTTTTAAATTTCTAGGCAATTATCACCTCTGAAATTATTTTCGACTAATTGCTTGAAATTTTTGCATATATGTGCATGTGGATGGTGCTAGTATTGCAAAGAAAAAGCGAAAAAGTTATTGAAATTAGGTGTGGGTATAAAACCCACAATCCATGGATTTACTCAAACTCAAATTAAATTAAATGATTTGGGTTGGGTAAATCAAAAAATGGGTTGGATTTGGGTTTTAAGTAAAAAATTATTTTATTATAGTTTTGATATGGTTTACATATGGGTCAATTTGCAAAACTCACGATGAATCAATAAAAGGACATCAATTCAAATCCTGGATTTTCGAATTGAGAGAGATATTGAAAGAGATCAATGAGAAATAAAATAAGAGAAAAAGCCACCCACACCCTCAAGGTTTGCTTAAATAAGATATGTATGACCCCCTTAATTTTATAAATAGTCACATTGAACCCCTTTTGACTGTTTTACCCTTAATTACAACAACTCAATATAATTTACTTTAAATAAACTTTTAGAATAAATATAAATATAAATTAAAATAAAATAATATAATATATAAAATAAAATAAAATTTATAAATTATTTGAATATTAGAAAATTTATTTTTATTATTATTAATCTATCATATTTTTTAATAATAACAAAATATATTTGACATATTAATAATATTAAAAAAAGTTAATTTTTTAATTATGTCTACATTAGTATAAATCTTAAAGTCAATTTTTGGATTAATAGATTTTATTATTAATAACTTTATTATTAAAAATAATAACTTAATATTAAAAATCATTTTCATTATATAAGTTATTTTATTAATTATACTTATTGTAATATTTTATTCGTATCATATGATATTTATTTATATTTTTATCTTATTACTATATTTATATTTATTTGGGTTGTTATAATCAAAGATATAATAGTCATTTACAAAATTAAGGGGGTTTGTATAATTATTTATGAAAGCCAAGAGGCCTATGTGACAATTTAAACAAACATTAGGGGTGTGTGTGGCTTTTTCCCAGAAAATAAACAAAACAAAATATAGTCAAACAAAAGAAAACATCGTGTCAATGGACAAATTTATATCTTCACTCATTAATTTACATAGTGGAGGCTCCACTCATTTTCGTTTCTTTTATTTATTTTTTTAAATTTCTCCTTTTTAGCTCCTCTCAGTCAAGAGTTTCTCTTTTTTGAATACACACATGTGTTGTTTTAATCTGAATCTTTTATGATGGATTACTTGATGCTTGAGTTAGAATCTCTTATCTTGTTTTGATTTGTATGGAGATTGTTAGAGTTTGTGTTGTAATATTGTTAATACTACTAGGTTTTTATTTTCTTTCTTTCAATTTACTTATTTATATCATGTTTGTGGAAATTTATTATTAGAGTTTACATTCTCATTTATTGAGAAATAATGATTTTTGTAATTAAACTTTATTTTGATTTCCTATTATTCTTTAATTTAAGGATGAAGTTATTGTAAAGTTTATTATTTATAATTTTTTATCCACTATCTTTTTTCATATTTTAATATTAATTTAATAACTAATAACAATTAATAATTATTATAATTTAATTTATCAAAATCAAAAATATTTTGATCATAAAATTCAAACCAAACCCAAACTATACCCAGATGGGTTGGTTTGGGTTGGGTTAAAAATATATGGGTTGGGTCCAAACTTTTATAGTTTGATTTGAATTGACTTAAAACCCAAGCCAAACTAACCCATGCCCACCCTTAATTGAAATACCCCACTAGCCTAAGTGTCAAATTTATGTAATAAATTTAAAAAAAAAATTGATTTAGGCTTAGAATTATTCTGGATCCTATTGTAAAGCCCAAACCAAAAGTCCACACCAAATAGTGTTCATTAGGGTCCACCTCACTTGGGGTCAAAATAGAACATTTTTGTAGTTTTGGGTAATTTAGTACTTAATGAAACTTAAAATAAGTGTGTAAATGTCTAAAGTCAAACATGTTTGTTCATTATGAAGTTATTGTAAAGCTTTGGATTCCGATGATAATTTTATGACATTATAAAACAAAAGAAGCCAAATGCGTTTGCTATTGTAACTAGAATGCAAAAAGAAAGAGAGAAGCAAAGCGCAACAAAGGCGAGAAATTTTTGGAGTTTTTAATTAAATACCCAAAACACTTCAAAAATTATTTAAATACCCCCACCTTTTTCATTTTCATGGATACCCTAAAATATGTTTGTAAAGACTAAAACACCCTTAATGAATACATCAAAGCCACTCCTCACTCTCTTCTACACTCAACCGAATTTACATATCCAAAATCTCTCAAAATTTCTTCTAGCCACTTACACAAATGCACTTATGTACTCATACCTTTAAGACCCAAACTTTATTGAATTAAAAGAAGTTGCATTGCTCATCAAAATTGTTGTAGGTATGTTAATGTTGTTGGGTTTTAAGTTTTAAGTTTTACATTTTCTAGAAAAATTTAGATACTTTCCTCACTTTATAAAGTTCTATTTTCAATAGTTTTCATTATTTTTTCTTCTATGTTAGAATGTATGCAATGTGGGTTGTTTAATTTTTTTTCAGCAAGATATCTTGTTGAAGATCAGAACATGCGTTTATGGAGAAAATATTTCGGGTCGTGTGTCGTGTATGTCATGGAGTCGGTCATCTAAGTCATGTAGTTATGTAGGTCGTGTAAGTAACCTAGTCATGTAGGTCATATAAGAAATGTAGTTGTGTAGGTAGTGTAAGTCATGTAGGTCGTGTAGGTCATGTAGGTCATGTAAGTCGTGTAGGTCGTGTAAGTTGTTTAGGTCGTGTATATATGAAATTTGATATAATTATTTTTATTGTGTCAACAGATATGGTTTTCATACGTGTGCCTATTCTCTTCAATGGTCTATGAATTGAACAAAATGATGAGTATAGGTTCAAAGGTTCTGAGGCTAAAGGGATAATGACACCACGATCGACAACATATGCAGAATTAGTGGAGAAGGTCTCTCAAGTTATTGATATAGATACTTCATAATTTGAAATCACAATAAAGTTCAAGCTTAAGACATTTTATCCTATGCCACCAGTTACAATAAAAACCAATAATGATGTGGAGTTTTTGATTATCGATAGAGATATTGTATTGATTTTGTGTACAATTTACTCAAGTCTCTGAAATCTAAATCCAAGACCATGTCATGCTTGCCTTCTTACTAATTCTATTAGAATTGAGGGCGAGAACGATCGATTTGAAAACACGACTATATGAAATCATTAATCATATAACATGACAAACAAAATAAAGATGGAATTATGCATCTAGTTAATTCGATTATTAAATGTCATTTTAAGGTTGTGATACCTAATTTAAAATTAATATATGTTAGAATGTATATTTCCATAATGATGATTTTGATGATAACAAACACATTTTTTCAATTGATTAAGTTTGAAGAAGTCTTAAAATCGGATTAAAATACTTAAGGCAAAAATGTTTTGAGCAAAGAATAACTTTATGAAAACAAACAGATTCTTGTTAACTCAGAAGATGGCTAAGTGATTAACTTTAAGCAAGATTACAACCATTCTGGAAACTAACGGCTAACCTTTAGTGGCTAAACGGCTAAGCGATACGTTGTAAAACTGGAGTTTAGTATCTGGATGCTAACGGCAGACCATTTATTAGAAAATGGTAAGCCAACCATTTGAATATCACAAAAAAAATACTTAAATGGATCCACGCATAGAGATAAAATGCAACATGTTTGAAATTATTTATCTGCAGAAAGCAATATTTAAATATCACCAAAAAGAGAGTTGACAGATATATCACTAAAGACACATCAACAATAAGGTAATGGAAAAAAAATCATTTTTGTTCTCAAAAGTTCTGAGGACACCATATGCAGCAAAAATAAGTATGTTAACATTGTTTAGTCCTGTGTACAAATCAATTCTCTCTCTTTTTCAAGATCAACCAATATTTGTCTAATTGATTACTTATTTTTTACAGCTGTGTATAAAGAACACCAACCAATATGTTCAGCATCTTGTTTTCCCTCAGTTTAAGCAACAATCAACTCAATTCATAGGAAAACCAATAACTTCAAATGCTGACCTATCAATCTATAAATTAAAGTTAGCAGCACATTAAATATCACAAGTCGAAATCAACATAGAGCGGAAAACTGGTTTTCTTTTTTTCACTTTGCTGGTTTTCTTTTTTTTTTTTGACCAATTTTCGTTGACATTTTCTGCATAGCAACAAATATAAATTCTTATCACAAATTAAGACTACAAAGAAATAACTTATTCTTAATGCAGTTATGTAATACATGAAGGTCGTGTACTACATGAAAGTCGTGAAGGTTGTATAATACATGAAAGTCATGAAGGTCATGTTCGTGTAATACACGAAGTCGTGTAATAGATTAAGGTCGTGTAATACATGAAGTTGTGTAATACATTAAGGTCGTGTAATACATGAAGGTTGTGTAATATATGAAGGTCGTGTACAAGGTCATGCAATTCAGAGTCGTGTATTACACGACCGAATAAATCTACAGAATCCATCAACTTTTCACCATTTTTATGAACCAAAACAGTTGTAATGTTTGTTTTTGAATATGTTATGAAAGATCCATAATCAATTTAAATCCTAAATTTTATTTTTTCCTAAACATAAAAAATCTATCAACTATCAACTAAATGAAAGGAGCTACTTACCTCGAATTACGCGATTGTGCATGTGTGAGATCGGCTAAATGCGACGCGAATCTCTGGCTGACGAATTTGTCTTCTCTTTCTTGAACGAACAAATTCCCACTTCTCACGAATATCAGCAACCAATAGCTCTCCACAGTGTTTTGTTGGATGGGTTAACTTTGTTTCAGAGGCATTTAACTTAGGGATAATTTAGTCATTTCCTATGGCTTTTAAAAGGGCATGCATTAAAATTTTGGGAATTTTAGATTTTAGGGTATTGAGATAATTTTATAACTTTCAAGGTGTATCCACCGCAATTGCCTCGAAAATTTTTTTTTTTGGTTTGGTGGGGGGGGGTTGGTGGGTGTTAAGGATTCATTTTCCAAGTGGACGACCAGAAGGCAATTTCATTTTCAATCTCCCATTTCAAAGGGTAAGTTCTCGATAACATGCTCTACTTTTTTGTGGTGTGGATTTGATAAATAACCTCTCTTTAGTAGATATTTGTGATACCCATTTTGTGGAAGGATTTGGCAATATGTTGCAGGAGGTTACAGGTACACTAGTCAATCTAGTGAGTGTATATATATATATTTTTGAGTTTTGGCAATGTGATGGTACTGGGAGTTATAGATCACATTATTAGGGCTTTTGATCACCTCGTTTTGGATTGTCTAATTCTCATATGACTGTTATGGATGTGTATTGTATGTTGGCTTTAGCTACAGTATACTCTTTAATATTATTGGAAAAATTGGGAATTAATTTGATGAGATCTTTTAATCATATTATTTATTGTGATGTGTGATATTATGTTTGAGGCGGTTGATCGATGAAGTTGGTTGAATATTGAATTGTTTTGAGAGTGCTTATTCTCCAGATTTGCAAGTTGGAAATGCCATAAATATAAGGGAGACTCTACTGAATTATCGGCAAAATCTTTATTAACGATTTTATGCCATAAACATAAGATGAAAGTTGCCACACTCGCCCTTGGAGATTAGTTCTAGGTAGTACTTAAGGCTGAAATTGTAGTTAATCTATTACGCCCTGATGGTATTAGGATTAATTGGGATTATATGAACATTAATCACTGACATAGGATTTTGATGGTTCTGATTAGAAGTATGATTAATATTCGGGTTGTTAAATGTGGAGTTGGAAAGCCAAAGTCAATAGCTATGTATTGATATGATATTATTTAGAGCATGTGGTGATTTATTAACGAATTACTTTATAGACATCTTTAGTTCGATATAAAGACAAATATAGGCATTATTACAATATGCATTTGGTTTCATAAATTTGCACCACTTCCATGACATAAGGTTATGGTAATGGTAATCTTAGTTGGAGAAGGATTTTTGAAGATAAGAATAGTTTGTAAGTTATGATTATGATATATCAATATGGATTTTGTCTAAAATCAGTAGGATATATAACTTAACAATAGTCATTTTGACCAAAGAGGATAGATGATCCCTTTTAGCTAGCTTGTTTTGGCCAAAAAAATTTTCTCCCTTTCACCCCTTGAGGTTGCATTTTTGTTATGTTGTGTATATTATTATTAATTAGCAAGTGATAGAAGACCATCCGCTTTATTTGTAAAAATACATTAGTTAAGTTCTCAGGAAAGACTAGAAGGGTTAAAATGGTCCCGCTTAAAATCCAGACTCTTTAGGCAATGTATATAGCCTTGTTGATAGAACCTCCCCAATGCATTTAAGCTTACTAATATGCCTCTTTACATATAATAAAAATTAATTGAAATAGCAAATATAAAACATATAAATCAACAAAATGTAACAAAACCCTAACTCCGAGGCACGTAAAAGATACGTTGTCCTTAAAACAGATTAGCGCCTTCATATTAGAATTTGATTTATATTGGTATTTGTCTCCTAGGACACAACAGATTTGAATAGTGCTGGTAGCACAACCTCACTATTCCCGCGAACTTCGTACAAATGTTTGAATTCTATCACATTAAAGCCTAAAGCTAGAGAGAATGTAATTACTTACTAGAGAATAGAAAGAAAATCACTTGGATTTTGGTGTATTTTGCAATTGAACATGGAAATAAATATATATAGGTTTTAAGAGAGGGCATTAATTAGTTTAAATCCCATGTGTTTCCTTCATTTTTTTCACACCAATGGGTGCTCTTTGAGTTCTAATTTCTCCATTCACCTCAAGCACTAATTTAAGCATGCTATGATACGTTGTAAAAGAGCTCACATGAGAAGATTTTGAATCATCTATGCAAGTATATTTTTCCAAACATTTATCTTGCTCAAATTTGGCCTCAAGTAGCCACTTTATGCTATTTTTCTAACAATCTCCACATGAATGAAAATTGGTGGAAGACACAAAAAACGATTGTTTTGATATCAAAATCATTTTTTACTCTTGTGATAGAATTCAATGGATCAAAAACTGTAGAGATGGGGGTTTGGTCTCAACCTTTGAACCTCTCCACTTGTGAAGTATATTTACTTTATTGACTGACTAATAGACGCAATGTTTTTTAGCTATTCCGTAATTTATGTAAACAATATATTTCACACATGATTTTTTCCTAACACTTTTGAGTTCTCATGGTTATGTTCGTTTTTGCCTTGAACATCTATTTGGTCTCCGCAAGAGTTTATAAGAATCGAGCCCTAAAAAATTCGCATCGAAATGGCCCCACTTCTCTCTCACACAAGTGATTACTTAATCAAAAGCAACTTGCTCATTTCTTGTTCGGGATTCCCAACACATAAGAAATCATTAAAAAGCATAACCTACCTTTCTCTCTTTCTTAAGGGCATCACTATTTTCATTATGTGGAACGGACACGTAGTGGTAACTTCTATGCTGACCCAACAAACGTATTTTACAACAAGCTAGTTGGCTTTCCTTCGTAAGGTTTATTACAAATAAATTTGTCCTTCAACATAGTTATTAGATCTCGTAGTCACCATAGGGTTGATTTTCCCTTCAGAAAATAAACCTTTTATTTTACGAGCTTTAGTCCCATTCCCTTGATAATTTACTAATCCTCTATTTAACCATTTACCGGATCCGCAATGTTATCATTTTGACTTTACATAGTCAATAGAAATAACTTACTTGAGGGAGTAGTTGTCTAATGGTATTATGTCTATGACATATATGTCTAGATACTTACAATTATGCATATTGCTCGTGCCTTTCTAGTCGCTGGATTGACTATCACAATGTATGCAAATTATAGGCTTTGGCCATTTTGGAATACCTTCTAAGAAATTTTGCAGCCATTCTACCTTTTCACCACATTTGTCCAATGCAATTAAAACTATATGCCATCATCATATGGTCAATTTTTCATGCCATTGTTTTGGTGCTCTGCTTCTAAGCCATATAATAACTTTACTAATTCTTACAGACTTTGTTTCCTTTTCTTTATAGCTATAAAGCCTTTTTTGGGGATCGTTCCCATGTAGATTTATTCATCTAAATCTCCATTTGTGAAAGGCTATTTTTACATACATTTGATATATTTTTAAATTTTGTAATTAGCCGTTTATCATCCTAATGGAATTTATTCTCAATACAAGAGAATAAAGTATCAAAATAAATCAAGGCCTTCTTAAGTTGCTTTTTATAACCTTTAATTACAGTGTCTAGGCTTGTACTTATTAATTGATCCATCACCTTTATTTTCCTCTAAAAATCCACTTGGATCCTGTGAGGTTTGCATTCTAGAGGAAGATCTACTAACTCCCAGGTATGATTTTGTGCAAGATGGATTCAATTTCACTATCAATAGCATCTTTCTACAAATAGCCTTTTGGTGATCTTACAACTTTCATAAAGCTTTCGTGGTTCACTCTAGTAAAAAAGGTCAGAGAAATTGGACCAAAATTTTTTTTTGTTCTAGCTCTTTTTTACTACGTCTGTGTTCAAAATGAATCTCTTATTCACCATCTTGGAAGTTCTTTTGTTTAGTCCTCACTATCTTCATTGAGTAGCGTCATGTGTTTATTTAATCGAACTTGAATTTCTTCTTGAATTTACACGTGGAAACACATGTTCAAGCGTAACAATGCATTTTTGGA